>VYZS01058818.1:0-12661 GCA_013400695.1 Neodrepanis coruscans | reverse complement strand
AGTGGTAAAACCATGACAGCTGTATACTGGCATGCATAGGTCTGTTCATGTACAGTGTTCTCTGAATTTGTTGTGCAGGGGACACATTCATCTGTTTGATTGTCAGATACTCTTCTAGTTCTTCCTGATTATTTTTGGAGTACTGAGAAGTCTGTTGAATTTTAATTCAGATAAAATCAAGCATTTCGATCAGATATTTCTATACGTGCAGTTAAACATCACTGTATGATTAAATAGTTTCTGACAATTGCAATATATGCAAAGATATGCAAGAATTTTTATTATTTAATTTTTTGATCAATTTTTAATGGTCTTTTTAATGGTTAAGCATGGTCTTTAATGGCTAAGCATTAACCTTTTGGTTAGCTTTTTTTTTTTTGTAGTCTGCCATTGTCCAGTGTAGCAGAGAATCCCAATCTGTAAGGATTTTTTGTAATATGTCACAGGATGAAACAAGGCTCTAGAGTCTGTTTTTCTTTTCTATCCCCAGTTTAGACTGCTGCACTGGCAACCATAATGAATAGTGTGTCAGAGATGCTTCTTCCTTAAATTTAGTCTCTAGAAGATAATTGTCAATAGAAAATCACGAATGTAATTACATAGAAAAACCACTCTTAGTATATAGCTTGCCTGTTCATTTTGACAAAAAAGCATTTCAGTAAAGGAAAAAACCGAACAAACTACTTTCTAAAAACATAAAGCATAAAAACATATTTTGTGATGTTGTGGTCTGGCTTTTGTCTTGGAAGGTAAGGTGCATTTAATCTGCTGCGAATAAAGAGCATTCATGAGAACTATCTGTGTTCTTTCATTGCTCTCAAGTCTAATAGATGTTCCTTTCTACCATCTTTCTTTGCTCTAGTCGATCAATCATGCATGTTTTTCAACTTTATCTAGAAAACAAAGGTTGACTTTAAGTAAACCTTATTTGAATATAACAAACTCTTTCATTAGAGTTTTGAAGATTTCTTTAAACATGTCTGACTCACTAAGGTATTAATTTTCTGTTTTTGCTTTTTGTGGAAACATTTCTGTTTGTTTTCCATCACTGCTTCATCAAATATGCATTTATGTTAACTTGTTTAATGATGTAGCTCAGTTGGGATAATTAATGTGTTTATTCAAGGCTTACTCAAGGCTCTGCAATGACAGAATTGTTTTCCTGTTGTAAGTTGTAGCGGACTATTTCTTAATATTTGCTTCTTTATTGTCTCCCAGTCACCTGAAGGACTTGTGACAAGCACCAGACCTCCACTGTCCTATTCCCCACCCCCACCAGCCTGTTTCGACAGAGCCCCGTCTCCTCAGATTAATCGGTGTGTTGTGAAAGCTTCTAAAAGAAACAGTTAAAAAGCTGTAGTCACCATGTGCTGGGGGAACAACGTGCAGCAGCAGGCAGTTGGTTGCTGGAGATGGACATCGCTTGAGAGCTGAGATGCTGTAGCTGAGAGGGGAGATTGGCTGCATCTCTGAGAGAGCTGAACACACGCAAAACCCATGGGTGAGCTGAGGACCCCCAAACTCTGAGTTTCTGGAAGCCTGAACATGGATTCAATCCAGAGATAGGAGTTGCAGAGTGTAATAAACAGAGCCCACTCCTCCGTATATCATACAAAAGTTTTTTTCTGGGACATAGTCAACAAAGCAAAAAATACAGCACTGGAGATGACTGAAGTCAAACACAGCGTGGCACGTGCAAAGCAGGGGTTTTATGGCGTAATTGTTACACAGTTACATCTAAGAAATAATTTACATAAGTCTACCCTCTTTCACCTATCCTCTGGAATTGTGGGAAGGGTCTCTGATCATTGTTTTAGGGGATCTTGGGGATAAAGTAAGGGTCCATCATCATCATGAACTTTTTGCCATTTCTGAAAAACTTGTTCAAGCTGGTTCGTAGTTCTTATTACTTATCATATTGTCCTGGTTTCTTGATTGTCCAATCCAGTTATAGGAATCTTAACCACAAGTTGTGGCCCACCCAAAGGGGCCTCCTGCAAAAGCTAGCTTTAGCTCCTGCAAAGCTTATTCTAACTTTCCACACACAGCAACTCCTACCAGAAAGGCAGTATGATACATTTAGTAAAAGCAGTTTGTTAAACTTAACCGTACATTTTAAAACCAAACTGTATTCTAAATTACACTACTAATACATTTAAACACTATAATATAAATCTACTTATTAGCAAAAGCAAAACTTTTTTAATAAAGCCATTACATCTTACACCAAGGACACTTTGTCACAAGCTTCTTCCTCCTCACCACACTGCTCTCCTTGTGGTAGGCAAGCCCACGTGTGTGGCAGAGACCTTGTTACCCAGTCGGGAAAATATAGCTATGAAGAACTCTTTCCCTCTCCAGCTGAGATGTGAACCGAACTCCACCAATGCCCAGAACCAGCAGCTCGGCAGAGCTGTGAGGTAGGGCAAGAATACAATAACATAAGCACACCAAGAAACGTACAGTTATTGAAGGAAGGTTAGTTTCGCCATAGTCTTATATGTTACTCATAGTTATTATGAGTTGAATGACACAGTGCAATTACTTTGGTTTTGTTCTAAATATTAGTTATATAAAAATTATAAAATTTACCAGAAACTGACAATATCAAGAGAGCAAAACTTTGCCTTTTTAGCCCAAGCCTCTTAAAGTAATACATGGGATTTCAGTTTGACTTCACAGGCTGACAATATCATCTATGGCAGCAATCTGCATGCTTCTGTATTTTGTTTTATAACTATTCAAAGAATATCAGTCAGATTTTGTCTAAAATAAAATTAATAAGGAATTACTTTTTCTTCACTTGAGAGAAATATGGAATTTTCTCATTGAAACAATGAAAAAAATCTAATATTTTTAGTACTCCCCTTTTGCATTCTGCATATTCATATAAAATTAATATGAGTGAGATACCAATCTCCCATATTTTGCTAGAAGCTAATGGTAGCTCTGTCTTGCTCATGATTTTGTGACTGATACTGAGTTTTTTAGATTATTTTCCACTATGACTTTCAAAATGTCAAAATAAAAACCAGCAGAACATTAATTTTTAAATCTATTTGACATTTTAAATATGAGCCTAAACTATAGTTTTTAATGCAGCTCTCTGTTGTCAGAAGTAAGATGCAGATATCAGTTTTATTACAGATTTTATGTTGAATGATAACTCTAAACAAGATATGCTGGAGTTATGACAACATTTAGCCTCCTAAATTACCTATGTTTCTATTGTGTGGGCGAACTCTTTAACTGCTCAGTATGTTTGCATGTTGAGTGATAGGAATTCGTGACACATACCCCTTTAGAAAATCTGTGACACATTCATATTACCCATTCATATTACACTGAACTTTTTGAAATAGGGAACAGAATGTGTTGCTAAGGATACAAGAAAGAGCAGAACACTGCAGCCACTGCTGAGCTGAAAGATTACCTTTATCATTTTAAATGGAAAACAAGAATATTAATTTTGTTACACAGTTTCATGTGGCCATCCAACTACTGGCTAAAAAAGAAGGATACCTGGACAATCTGAATCAAATTGAATTCAATAGTGAGGGAAGAAAAAAACATAATGACTGTAAAATATTTATGAGATCCACGAATGTGCAGGCAACTAAGCATCTTCAGTGTTTAAGTAGTTATAAAAAAAGTCTATAAATTACTTCTGCTTTTTTCAGGTTATTCTTGAGACAGAAAAGAAAACCAGAAACAAAAAAGTAATAGATGTTCTCAAAGTGATAGCAAGCCAATAGCCCTATCTGACCACATTAGTAAAGGAAAAAACAATGATCAGTCCATACATTTTACTTTCAGATATAGATATCCAGTCATGCTTCATAATTGCTTTACATTAAGTTATTAATTTTGCCATCTGAACTTGAAATGTTGTTTTACAACCTCTGATCTGGATCAGGTATCTGGTGCCAACAGAACATATATACTTATCAAAAATAAGGCAAGATAGAACCTAAATAATAGAAATAAGGAAACATGGGAAAAAAAGAGCCCCAAAGGGAAACTGGAGAGAAATATTCCTAGATAATTTCAGTACCAGAAATGCTTTTCATTAATTTTACCATACAGGAAGAAATCACCTCCTGATAACTGGGACAGTCATGTGTTCTTGCATGTTTTGTTTTTAAATCTCTGCTCCTCCTAGACAGGTGATCATACTGTTGGCTTTGTTTACCAAATCTGCTGAAAGACTTTAAAATTTACAAGTCCATCACTGTTATAAATGAAATGTTGCCTTTCCTATTTTTCATTTGTATTTATTTACATGATTATTTAATAGTATTTTTGAGAGAAGGGAAAGAATTTCCCTATTAAGAGCAAGAAAATAGTGTTTCTCTGGCAAACAGACCTTAAATAATTAGACTCTATACGTCTTTAATTTCCACATTGCACATTGAAGAGGTCATCTTAGGGGCCAGGACTGAATTCTGCTTTTAAATAAATCTTAGGCCTTTCATGATTCAATATTGTCCAGGAAGTCTGCCAAGTTTGAGAGTTAAAATTTCCATTATGTGCTAATTTTTTATATCTGTACAATTAGTTAAAGCTGAGGTGACTTTTAAGATGTTTGAAAATGGAATAACTTAGTTTTTAAAAATGTCACTGTGCTGAAGTTCTCCTTGGGCTCTTAAGGTTCTCTTCTTTGTAAATTCTAGAACTGCTTCAGGATTTAAGGGAACTGTTATAACCAATTAATATTATTATTTTGTTTTGAAGACTATGAGGCAATTGCACGGTTCAAACTGAAAATCATCAGCATATTAGTCTTGCAAAAGTAGTAATTTTAATGCTTTTAACTAGGTGTGTCTGCCACTTGCACGTGCCAGCATGTTCAATATTTTGTAGTAGAGGACTCAAGTAAGGGAAGATAATATTTGCAAAGACACAAAATTAAAGTTCAGAAAAGGCTGGATTAATTTTTCCATTGTGTTGTGGTGAGTTTTCTCTTTATTCACTTTCTTAAGTTTTTCTTCTTAGTTTCCATTTGTTCTTGTATTTTTATTTTCTTAAAGTTGGTATTGGGCCACTTCCAAGGTATCGGGACATTTGATAAAAATATTATACTGACATCCTATATTACTACAAGTATAGTTTATCCATTTCAGACTTCTAGAGAAATCTGAGGGGTTTTCTGTTCTATCTAATGGAGATTAGCAATAACTATTTTAGTTTGTAGAAGTTCATGTAGCAAGAATTTATGTAGCAACTGTTTGGGATTTGCTTATTTTTTTGATTCGCATATGTACAGAATTACTTGATTTTGAACCTATTTTTTTAAACCTTAATTGTTTTCATAAGGTAGACCCAATTATGTCAAGCTGTGTGTCCCAGTTTTGAAACCATTTTAGAATACTCCAACTTAGCCAACTTTAGAGTTACTAATTGAAATTGTACAGGTTTAAAGCAGAACATTCAGAATACAAGATGACTGTTTTCTCAGTCTCTTTACAATGTGTTCACTGGGCAACAAGAAACAATTCTGTAAATACACAGAATGTTGGATAAGGGCAGACAGTTCTACTGTTAAATGCCTTTTTGTTTCAAATCTACTTTTTGTCACACTGATAAATGCAATTTTGGAGAAAGTAGACTGCCAACATATAAACCTGTTAAGTAAAGACCAAAATGGATGAAAACCTCTCTTAGTCAGGTTTTGATTTTGCTCTGTCTCTTTCGCCTAAGTTGTAAAGAATAGTACAGCATTTGTTTTAAGGTAAGTTAATCTCATTCCACATGTAGCTCTTATTTGGTTTTATCTGCATTGCCTGTCATTTTTTTCAGCAATTAATATGCAAATGTTGTTGATACATCAGATTCATAAGTGTCTTTGCCACATGGCGAATGTTGAGAATCAACCTATGAGTTTTCAATGTGCTCATTTGATTCATGTCTTCTAAATGTTCCCTGGGTTAATTTTTCCAGTAAACCCTTTGAATATATTCCCTGACGTGGTTTTACCACTAAAAATAGCGGTCCTGACAAGAGATGTCCGAGAGAAGCTACACACACACAAAAAGGAAAAAAAACCCCACACAAGTAACACAGTTTATTTCACACGCACAGAAAACCGACAATAAAGTGCAAAAAAACAGACAAATTAAGCTTTCCCAGGGCCCGTGTTGGGATGGGAACGCTCTGGAATAGTGCTGGTCTCTCTCTTGGGGCTCCAGAAGAGATGCCGGGATAATTAGAGAAGGCCCGCGACCGACCTGAGGACCTACAGCAGCATGAGCCTCCACTCGGCTTTCTGAAGAAAAACACTCAGACAGTTAGAAACCGTGAGCCCCCAGCCCTTCCCCAGCCCGGGGAAGGGATTTCAGTGCTGATGGAGAGATGTGACCTTTAAACTTGGCGTCGGCGAGACCCGCCGCCGACCAGCTGGGTCCCCCACAGCGGCAGGCCGGGAAGGGGCTGGCAGCGCCCAGCACTGCCAGCAACTCCCAGCACCGCGGCCACGGAGCCCCGCCTGCAAAACAGCTGGAGGAAAGGGGGGGGCACCACACCCACACACACACACACACACACACACACACACACACACACCCGCGGGCAAGCCGCACAGGGGCCGGGGCAGCTGCCCCCAAGAGGGGCCACACTCGCACCGGGGTGGGGGGGCAGCCGCGCCGGCGACCGTCCCCGTCTGTCCCCACACCCCCCCCGGCCCGGGGGGGAAAAATGGCTTTAAATTAACCCATAACAATATATAATTAAATTTGTCTCCACTAGAAGTAACTGATAGTAAAAAAATATTTTGTTTCTAAAAGCTTGTCCTGTATAGTGTTTGTTTTAATTATGTTTTTATGTGGAGTGCCTGGGGATGTATGTGTTACAGCCATACAAAATAGAGATTGGATTAGAGTGACAGGAAAGTGATGGAAGTTTCATATTGCAGCTGTCTGGAGTCCAATCAGTGCAGCAAGTGCCTGGAACAGTTCAGTTTTGTAATAATCTCTTTAAGCTGTATTAACACTCGCGTGAAACATATGAAAACGTTCCTTTTTTTTTACAGAGGATATAAGACAGTACAGTTGTGTCGAAGACCCAGTTATAATTTCTCACTTGGTGCCTAATACAAATCATTGAGCTGATAGAAACCAGTGCAATCAGTGAGCCCCTTTTGCAATTCTGAGCTTGTTTTTAGGAACAGTGTGAGAAATAATGAACTCAAATTGTAAAGAAGAATTCTTTGGTTACACATTGGAAAGACTATTCTAACTCTTCAGAGTGAATTATATTAGGAAATTACGACTATTCTGAAATAATTAGGCAAGACATGCAAGTTGCCTGTTACTATGTAAAAATATTTTGGCTCAGAATGATGGTAAAATATTTCAGGATGATGTCCTGAAATACTTTTTCTAGCATAAAATGAATGTTTTAGGGACAATCTACTAGGGATTGACTAAATAATATCCTTTAAAGTTTTAATAATGAATGATTTCATTGTGTCATAGACTATAAGAGATACAACTGGAAATCAGAATAAATA
Source organism: Neodrepanis coruscans (assembly GCA_013400695.1). Taxonomy (NCBI): domain Eukaryota; kingdom Metazoa; phylum Chordata; class Aves; order Passeriformes; family Philepittidae; genus Neodrepanis; species Neodrepanis coruscans. The sequence continues at coordinate 5,154 of VYZS01058818.1, read as the reverse complement.
AAGCATTTCTATAAGACACTAAATTAATGGCAGATTTTCCTGTATATGATCTGGATAGATTTTCTTCTCTAACCTCTTTCAAGGGGGCACAGATTTCTAGGACCAATGAGATTTTCTTCCAAGAGCAACATCATTCAAAATCATATGTGAGGAATTTCAGTTCTGTTTCCTCTACCGTTGTATCTTCAAATCTACAGAGCCTTTATTTCCTGTGGTTCAAAAATACTTGGTCAGCAAATACTCGTCAGGGGTCAGGTAATTAGAAATTTCTGATTTCAGAATTTGGCAATAAGAAAGATGAGTTCAGGTTGCTCATCCATTCCATTGTGACCGTTATAATTTGCTTCTTAATAAAACTAAAGCTACTTAGGAATTTTTTCGTTTGTTTGTTAGTTTGTTTTTGTTGTTTTGGGGGTTTTTTTTGTTCTTTGTTTTTTGGGGATTTTTTTTTAATAGCAGCAAAAACCTGCTTGGGGTAAGAATGTTTTCACACTGTGAATTGCATACTATTTGTAGACATCCTCTCAGTGGCTTACTTTAATAGCTTTTTTCTAGAAATCTATGGGAGTGGGTTCTTTAGAAGTTCTTCAAGAATTCCTGTGTTTTATTCTGGTTTTGAAACTGTATCTATATAAAGAATCATGGATGACTACTCTTAAACCTCGTGGCATACAGGCCTGAATTTGTTCTGCATTTCATAGAATCATAGAGTGTTAAGCATTGGGAGGGACCTTAAAGATCATCTAGTCCCAATCCCCCTTGCCATGAGCAGGTACATCTCCCACTAGACAAGTTCCTGTCCTTGAACATTGCCAAGGTTGGGGCATCCACAACCTCCCTGGGCAACTTATTCCAGTGGTTCACCACCCACACAGTAAATAATTTCTTTCTAATATCTAGCCTAAATTTTCCTTCTTTCAGTTGGTACCCATTATCCCTTGTTCTACTACTATAGTTCCTGATGAAGAATCCCTCTCTGGCTTCCCTGTAGGACCCCTTTAGATACTGGAAGGTGTTATGTGGTCTCCACACAATCTTCTCTTCTCCAGGCTGAACAGCCCCAACTTTCTCAGCCTGTCTTCACAAGGGAGGTGCTCTATTTCTCTAAGGGTCCTTTTGATGCAGCATAGTATTTTGTTTGCTTTCTGGGCTCATATTGAGTTTTTCATCAATCATCACCCTTGAGAATTTCTCCCCAGGGCTGCTCTCAATCATTCTTCCTCCAGCCTGTAGGGGTGCCTGGGATTGCCACAACCCAGGTGTAGGACCTTGCACTTTACTTCGTTGAACTTCATGAGGTTTGTATTGATGAACCCCTCAAGCCTGTCAAGGTTCCTGTGGATGGCATCCCTTCCCTCCAGTATGTTGACTCCACCACACATTTTGAAGTCATCAGTGAACTGCTGCAGGTGCCCTTGGTCCCATTGTCCACATCACTGACAAAGATGTTGAATAGTATCAGCCCCTGTACCAACCCCTGCGGGATGCCACTCATCAATGGTCTCCACATGGACAATGAGTCCTTGACCCCAACTCCTTGTGGGAAGCCATGCAACCATTTTTTCATCCACTGGGTGGTCCATTCATCAAATCCAATGATTCGTCTCTCCAATTTGGAGACAAGGATGTCATGCAGGACCATGTCCAACACTTTGCATAAGCCCAGGTAGAGGATGCCAGTTGCTCTACGCCTGCCACCAATGCTGTAGCCTCACCATGGAAGATTTTTGAGGCATGAATTGCCCTTAGTAAAGCCATGTTGGCTGTTACCAATCACATCTTTGTTTTCTATGTGCCTTAACATATTTTCCAGGAGAAGCTGCTCCAGAATCTTCCCTGGCACAGAGATGACACTGACTTGTCTCTAGTTCCCCAGGTTTTCCACTTCCTCCTTTTAAAGGTGGGGGTTATATTGCCTTTTTTGCAGTACATGGGGGCTTCACTTAACTGCCATAATTTTTCAAAAATTATTTATAGTGGCTTAGCAACTTTGTCTACAAGTTCCCTCAGGAGCCAGGGATGAATCTCATCAGGTCCCCCAGTCTTATGCACATTCCATTTCCTTAGATTGTTTCCAACTTGATTTGCAGTAATAAACACTTCCAAATGGAGAAGGAGTCACATCTTCAGTGTCTGGTATGCACAGTTCACTGCTGTATGTGTTTTGATCTTTTTCACAATGCAGAATTAATGAGAAGGATATACTTTCTCAAAAAGAAACTAAATGGAAGCTAAAGCTTTAGGCACCATCAAATCAAAGCCTCCCAGTTGTTGCTCTAGTTCCTGGCAGCCAGAACATGTACTAGGGACACTGCTGCAAGGGAGAAAGTCTAGATATTGCACTGCATTTGAACAAGAGAATAAATTTTTCAGCTGATACCACATGCCATGAAATATTGTTTCAAAATCAAGCTTATTTAAGCAGAATAAACCCCCAAATATCAGCACATCAGTTGAATGCTATCACTCTAGACACTCTACTAGAACTTAAGATCAGTACTATTCTGGCTCATAAGACAGCAACTCATTTTATCTTTTTAATCAAAAGCAAAAAAATCAGCAGAAATATAGAATTTATTTACACTTCCATAAAATCTGAGAGTAGTACATATGCCACCGGTTTTGCAGAGTGATGGAAATGAGTTTCTGTTTTAGTTTATATCCTTTAAGTCGCTGTCTTTCTGCAGAGCCAAAGGAATTTTTACAGCTTGAATACTGTAGATTTCATAAGCTAAGAAGGATTATTTCTGTCAGGTACTGCAAAAGACTCAGGCTTTTCTGTATGCATTTCACAGAATTTGTGTTTTGGAATAGTTTTATCTTGGTGTGGTCTTTCCTCACAATTGCTGACTAGTAATTTTCATATATTCTGTCCCTATATGGCTTTCACAGAGGCAGGGATATTTTAGCAATGACTCATAATCATTTTTGTCTTTTGTATTTCTTACTGTCTCAGTGAAAAGGAAGATATTTTTGGTACTTTTTGCCTACTGATCTAAAAATGTTGGGCTTTTATTTCCTAATTATTGTGCATAAGATATGGTATCTGAATTGTACCTGCCACAAAATGCTGTATAATTCATAAAGTCTATGTGGCATCCTCGGCTGTTCTTATTTGTTGAAGATTCTCTTCCATTGGCTCATAAAATTATTTTTCTTGTAATCATTATGATAGTTATATTCTAGGAATGGCTTCTTCTCAAGCTAAAATCAACTGTTCCTTTTTGTACTGGAAAATGGAACAGAAGAATTACAAGTGCCACTTTTGCTCAGTCTTTCTCTCTTCCCCCATAATGTTTTTCCTATAAACGTATACGATTAGAGACCCAAGCAGCACATTGGACTAGCATCTCGCCTCCAAACTGCTGTTCAGAAGTGTCTGTATTATGTAGTAGAGATAAGCTCTGGTTTGGAGCACAGGAACATCATAGCATGATCACCTGTCATAAGGGAAAGACAAGTGATCGTTCTCTTGACAATGAAAGTAAGAGCACTCCTACGCATGAAAGTGGAGACATTTACATCTATTTGGGTTTGGAGTTCATTGCTAATGTTTAGGAATCCAACTTAATGTGTCAGGAAAATGTATATTAATTTCTCCTTTTCTCTTTCCTTGAACTTGTATTTGCCTTTGGAATAGTTGGATACTTCTGGAAGAATAACTTTTGAAACATGAACCAGTAATACAAGACTAAGGCTGGTGAGGTAGAATTGTACCTTAGGTAGGAGGGTGATCAATGATGCTCACTTTTATACATTATATTAGCTCATATAGAAGGCAACCTCATATATAGCAAATAGTTCTACTTTAAGTTAGTCACTGTGCTCTGTATACTCAGTGAGTGATCTCTCAGTGATTAGAGCATTTCTGCCCAAACTGATTTAAAATTGAATACTACCAGGTCTGGAAACTACTGTTCTGAAAATCTGTCAGCTTTAATAATATAGTAATATAATATAACAATCACTACTGAAGATTATAAGGCATCAGATAGATGTTTAAGGAAACTACATTGACAATATATTGACAATGTATTTTTGTTATTTTGCCTCAGAGTAAATATTTATATATAGAAACATAAATATTTCTATAAGCCAATTGAAGTACTCCTACTCTGAGGCAAAAAACCAAAAAAGCTACTGCAGTGTTCTGATGGCAAATATCTCCATAATATCTCCATAATACTAATTAAATGAAAATAAAGCATAACTTTATTTTGTCAAGCATAACTTTTTTTTGGGGGGGGAAAAGATATAAGTTTAATTAATAAAAATAATGACATAGATACAAGAAATAAGTTTTTAGAAATGGTTAATTCATTATTAAATGAATTAAATTAAAAGAATCCTGTTTAAAAATGCTAGTCTTTAATATTGATAGAGTAAATATTGGTGAGCTTTAGAAACTTACTAGTGGATCTCAAAAAATGTTGAGGGATTCATCACTGCAAGGGTTCTATTTCTTTGCCACATTTCTATCAGTGACCTGGAAAAATCCCACTCTGGCATTATTAAAAAAGGGTGGAAGAGTAGGTAATGAAAATAATCATCTGTATCACTTGGTAAAGTAGGTTTTTGAAGTAAAATATGGTTTCATACATGCAGTCACAATGTCATGAAGCCAGAGAGAGGGAGTAGGATCAATACACGCACAATCTCTAACTGTGAAACTTCGAGAAATTCATGGACAATTATGCTTTTATGAACTCCTGGGATTCTACTGTGTCAGCAAATTCAAGCAAAATTTTTGGTTATTTCAATAAGAAGAAAACAAAAGACTATTTTCCTCTGTATGCATTACTCGTGAGACGGATCCTGGAATACTAAAGTTCTGTTCTTCACAAATTAAGAAGTTGAAGCAACATAGAAATAATTTCTGAGTTGGATGACTTAAAGACCTCAAATGTAATATCCTATGACACACTGAATCAGATACGGTGACTCAGTCCTATCTAACATTAGCTCTCTGAATAGGAATCACTAGTTATGACTTCTTTCCTGGATTGAAATATGGTGTAGATATGAAGTGTTTTCTCTTGCTACTCTGACATTAGCTATATTTGATTACACAAAGCAGTGAAGAAAGGCACCTAAGAATGCCAAAGCAAAGCCCTGCCCTTTCTGTGGAAGCTGATAGAGATTTTATTATATAAA
>VYZS01058817.1:0-19891 GCA_013400695.1 Neodrepanis coruscans | reverse complement strand
TGGACACTTCTAGGGATGGGGCTTAATTTTTTTGAAATGAATGTAAACGGAACGTTTACATTTTTTCATGCAGCATCTCCAGACAATCAATAGATATTTATGAGTGACCATTCCAATAATTATGCAGCTCACTGTGTTTTATGGCAACAGGTCTTTTAAAGAACCAGGAGGTGACGCACTGGGTCACACCCACAGCACCCAGCCATGCCCAGGGCTGTGTATGGAAGGCATTGCCCTGTGCTCCCACCCTGTCCATGTGTCTCTTCCACCCAAGGGTTAGGATTTATGGACAGGATGCTGTGAGGGAGAAGGAACAGTCCTTTTCCCTTTCCTGGCAGTGCTGGCACTCGTGCTGCTTCCAAGGCATTTTCTCCTCGTGGGGCTTATGGGCCAAGGACACTTCTTGCCTGCAGCTTTATATCTGTCAGTTTGATCAGCAAATGGGGGAGAGGGCCATAAAACTGCGGAGGCTGAGTCCTAGTCCCTTTAATCCCGCCAGGAGGGCCGGCGTTATTTCTCCGCCGGGAGCGCTAATAGGATTCTAATATGCTGGCAAATGGGATTTTTTACAACTGCCATTCTGCAGTTACGGAGATGGTGTGTCACCAGGACAGCCCTATAAATTCTCCTGGAGATGGAGGGGGCTGCTGGCTTGGGAGAGGGAGTGGTGCCCTTGCTGATGGTGATTGGAAGGGGGGGGGATCTGCTGGATCCCCCACTGCTGCTTTCCCAGCTTTTGGGGTGGTATGGATGGGCTGGACATGCTGCTGATTGGGCTGATGGGGTGGTTTGGCTGTTTCTATAGGCTTGTAGGGTTGGTGTCTGGCATTTTGGACTTACCCTCCTTGCTCCCTCCTTGTTCCCTCCGTGCCCTCCCTGCACATGTGTGTGCCAGGATGGGGCATCTCTGTGACTGCTCTTGGTAAGCAAAACTCTATTTGGGCACCTAAGGAAATACTGATGAAATTATAGGATGGTGAGCTATTCAGAGTCTTGCTCTAAATCCCTTGGCTAGCACAGGGCCAGTGGAGTGGGCACATCCCATGGATCCCTCTCCATTTGAGTATCACTCTGGCACCCATGGGACACAGCAGCAACTGCACTCCATCCCCTCCTCAGTGGGCAGAGCCAAGCCATAAATATTGTATCACTGTATCCAATCTCGCCTCTGGATTGATTTTTCTCCAGCCTTGATCGAGGAAACACAGGGAGGCAGGATTATTTTCCTGGGCAATCACAGGTTGATGGCTCCTTGCAGCTGCTCCCACACTTTCTGCCATCAGTAAATAAGTGACTCCCCACACTCTGCTCAGAGTAGCACCTATTTCCCTGGGACATTCTCTGGGGTTTCCTGGTTTGCTTCGCTGCAAATTGGTACAGGAGACTGGCCCGACCCTTCTTGTTTTACAGCAGTGTCGGCATGTTGGCTTTATCTTATCTATTATCACCTCTGCTCAGAGCTAACAAGATCTCATCTACCTCTCCCACAAATCCTATTTGTCATCACATTCCTACAGCTGCCCAAAAGTCCCACCCTGACGTCAGGAATCCTCGTGCACGGGTTGATTGTGAGAGACAGACCTGCCCCACAGGTAACAGAGCAGCTCTCCTTATTCCCACTTCACCAGCTGAGCCAAGGGGGAACGTGTGGTCCAAGTTAATAAAAACTCCTGGAATAATCCCCCTGTGATTCTTGCAAGGTTATAAAGGAACAGTGAGGTTTGGAGAGAGATGTGGAGAGCGCTAAGCAGAATTTTGGCGGCTTGCAAACAGCTCGCTCCAGGGGTTTAAATCATCAGGATGCAACCAGAGCAGCAGAGTTTCTCCCCCAATTAAAAAATAAAGCAAACTTGAAAAGTTCCCCATGTAAATCGGCACCAGAGAATGAGTTTGTGCCGTGCAATAAATGAGTGAAGGTAGGAAAATGTCACATTTTATTGAGGGAGAATTTGTGACAGGAGAAAATATCTTCTCCTACACTAAGTGGTGTGTTCGGGGAAAATAAAAGAGCAGCAAAGTGGCTTTTGCTCGGCTGCAGCTGCAGGGGGAGGTGGAGAAGGAGGAAGTGGGTGTTGCTGGTGGGGATATAAGAGGTACCTGTGGAGCCAGGACATGGGAACGCTGGGGGAAAGGGCTCCTGAGCTGCAAAATTGGGTCCATCTCCTGCACTTCAGGATTTGCTTCCCTTGCTGTTCCACCCTGCTCACCCCTGAGTGAAGAGGGGTGGGAAGAGGACTGCTGGGAACAGCAACCCTTGCATTTACCAGGGGGTGTTACAGCTCAGGATGCTCCAAATTCTCCCAGATTCTGGGAATCCCGAGTTGTTTTCCACTCACACTGGTGGCTGCAGCTCTCTGTGTTCCCAAAGAGCTGGAGCTTGGCTCAAATCAATGTGATGTCTCACAGGATTTGATGGAAATGGGTGGGATGTCTTTTCCTGGACCAAGGGACTCTCCAAATTATATAATCATGGAAAAGGCCTCCAAGGTCATCAAGTCCAACCTGTGACTCATCACCACCCTGTCCAGTAAACAAGAGCACTGAGTGCCGGGTCCAGCAAAGCCACTTCCTGGGCTGTATCTCCCTCTGCTCCCTTTTTCCCAGGAAAGCCAGTGGAAATACATCCCTTGGACAAATTAATCACCTGTCACCTTGTTTTTCTAGTCTTCAGAGTGAGGCTTTGTAGGAAATCATGCAGTATTGTGGCTTTGTGTTGGAAACCTTCAGTGGTGTGCATTTTGGTAGGTGCTTTAACCCCCAGGATTTTTCCAGCCTCTTGCCCAAATCTGGCAGGGTTTACTGCCCACCAAGGTGAGAAGCAGGAGAAGGAGGTGGGATTTTTCTCTGTTTTACTGCCAAATCTGTCTGTGACCAAATCCATTTGTTTGACAAGCAGTCAAGATCAAGGATTTGGGCTTTGGAGAGGAAAAAACTCTTCTCCCAGTGCAGTAATACACACCAGGGTAGGTCCTGGAAGGGGTTTTCCACCTCCTGAAGCATCTGGCACTGGGCACCACTGGCAACATATCCCAAATCAATGGGATTTCGACAGAAACATCCATTTCTGCAGGTAGGAAACAAATGCTGACAACAAACAACTCAGCGGTGAGGACAAGCAAGGCGGGAGAAAGGTGGTTATTTGGCTTGTAGAGGAATGTTGGATACCTGTCCCTACCAAAATAGGATGCTCCTCTCCCACCTAGAAGGAAAATCAGTTTGTAGTGATGATATTGGGGTTTTATTTGTACAAAGGATTGTGTGGGGGAAAGAGAAAAAAACACAATGGTTCAGGTTGGAAAAGCCCTCTGAGGTTATCGAGTCCAACCAACCCAGCACTGCCAAGGTCACCTCTGTCCCTGTCCCCAGGTGCCACATCCACACATCTCTGAAATCCCTCTGGGAGGGGTGACTCCACCACCGCTCTGGATTGTTCCAACCCTCTCAATGAAGAAATTTTCCCTAATATCCAACCTAAAGCTCCCCTGGTGCAACTTGAGGCTATTCACTCCTGACCTTTCTTTGCTCCTGTTGAACCTTAACATGTTTTTTCATTCAATATTTTTATATTAAATATTTTTAACTGATTTCTTTATAATAGTTGAGCTTGGAAGAGTCTGAAACATCCTGGATCTGATGGATATGGAAGCCATGCATGGCCAAGCCTTGTTAGGAGCTGCAAACTCTCTACTTGACAGGAAATGGAAAATAAGACAAATAGATCAATTTTCATTGCAGTGAAAGCTTAGCAGTCATGGGCTTCAAATTTCCTCTGGGGTGTAGTGTTGTTTAACTTATTTCTTAATGGGCTGAAACACAGGGTGACCAGGGCTGTGGCCTTTGACTGCAAGAGAAATATAAAGTTACCCTAATAATGGAGCATTGGGAGTTATGAAAAGGGTCTGGATAAATTAGATTGTGGCCTTGTGTGTGTGGCAGTGGCTGTGTCCTCCTGGAGAGATAACTCTCAGTATTAACTGAGGGGAAGGAAAACCAGGGCAAATCTGCTGTATGTGGACAATTTATCCCTGTTGGGATGAGTGGTGGTGTCTCCATGTGCTCACACCGGAGCGGAGTGGTGGGATTTCACGCATCCCCAGGGATTGCAGCTCGGGAATGCGCCACTGGCAAAAAGCAGGCGAGTTTCTGGGCTCAGCAGAGATGTGAGGACATGAAAAGGCTGAGGAGGAGATGGGTTCTGTGTGCGATTTTCTGGTAGGGAAAAGCTCTGGCGGGAAGTAGTGGCTATCTCCTAATAAATGGGGCTGATGTCCTTAGTCACGCCGGGTGGAAGTGACCCGATGCAAAATGGAGTTATGGATTTCTTGTGCTGCTGGACAGATGGTGAGAGTGGGATTTAGAGCTGCTTTTGCAGCTTGTGGGCTGTGGCTGAAACTGGAAGGAATTGCTGATACAAAGATGTTTCTGGAGACTCCCCCCACTTCCAAGAAAATAAAGATAAAATAAACATTTTTTTAAGGGCAATGTTATATAAAGAGCCCCAAACTGATTTGAAGTACTTAATAAAACCCAAATTTTTGACTTAAAGGTGACTTTTTTTTCCTCCCTGCCCTGTTTCTGTCAGACCCAGTGGGGCATTTCTTGGTGCCCAAGGTTTGTCCAGACCTGGTGCTCCCATGGATTTGGTCCCATCAGTTGTTCCCAGGGCTGCCTTGGCACCTCACACGCTGCTCAGTGGCCCTTGGGAGAGCCAACAGCATCCCCCAACCTTCCAAACCCTCTTTAAATTCTCCTTGCTCTGGGAGTTTGCTCCATGGGAAGGAGCTGTAGGGGATGGTGATTTATGTTCCTTGCAGCAATAATTTGGGATGGAGTCCTCTTTGATCCTGGTGATTTGTGACAGTCCATCTGTCATCTGAACTTCCAAAGTTGTTGCGCTTGAGCAGAACAAACTTCAATGGACAATGGAGAAAAAATGGATCCATTTTATATGTACAACATATATATTTCATATATAAAACCCATGTCCCTTGATGTTTTTCTTTCCCTGTCTACACCTTGTTGAATATTCCCGTTCCTCTCTGGGAAGCGGGAATAAAGTTCATGTCGTTGGGAGCATAATCGAGCAAATGGCCTTTGCACTTATCAAGTGCCTCTGTTCTGCTTGGGCATTTAATCACCCAAGAAAGCCATTTATTGCCTCGTATACTCCTCTTCTATGAACATTAGCCCTTAAATACCTGGCATAATTAAAGGTGAAGCTGGCGCCGCGCTCTGTCTCCTGCCCGTGGAAGGGTAACAGATGAGGTGGGAGTTCTGGTGGAGTTCAAGGTGAGAGCCGTAAAGCCCATTTTCTGCATGTGTCAGGGACATTATTTTAGGAATGTCTAATTCTGCTGGTGAAAATTGAGGCTGGCTCAAATAATAATTCACGCTTAATGAACTTAAGAGTTACAGCCCCGGCGCTGCGATTCCCTCCGTGCCTGGTGCGGTCGATTGGCCTTGTCAGATGTTTAAAGGATGGTGAAGAAATGACAGAAAGGATTTGATGGAATTAGATGGAATTCCCCCCCTCAAAAAAAAAAAAAACAAACCCTGTTTCTTTGTGTTTAGATCCTTGTCTGTGAAGAAAGAGAGAAATTTGCCGCAGCTTTGGCTGTAATCCAGTCAGCTCCTTGATCGGGACTTTTCAGGGCTTTAACCTTGTGTGTTCTTCTGGCAGCTCAGCTCTTCAAAGGGCCTGTGCCCTTCTTTTATGCAGGGAAAACAAACACAAGGTCCTGGTGAAGGGTTAATACCCAGCACTGTGTGTAGGGAGCACATTTAAGTACGTCACCATTCCTTGACGCATCCTCGGTTTCCCAACAATCAGACATTCAAAGGCTCCATCATTAACACCCTTATCCTCATAACACCCCTTTGATAGTAAATTAATGGGCTGTGGGATGTAGAACATCACACTGATGCTGCTGCTGGGTTTATACACTGGCAAGTTATATTGGAGGGAATTGCTGCTGAGGGCGGGGAGTGGAGTCAGTCGAGCCAAAGCCAGGAATCAAATGATGGCAAGGAGACAGTGAAATGTGGGTCTGAGCAGGAGCTGAACTTAAGGATCCTGGTGGATCCCTTCCAGCTCAGGATATTCAGTGGTTCTACCCCATACCCCAGTCATCCATCCTGGCTGCTGGTTAAATACCACTCAGTGACTGTCTCACGTCGTGAAGAAGGGGTTGAGGCATCATCTGCTGATGGTGGAGGTGTTTGTCCATACAGGTTGTCCCATGGGGTGTCCAGAGAAGGGAACAGAGATGGGGAAAGGCCTGGAGCACCAGGAGTGGCTGAGGGAGCTGGGAGGGCTCGGTGTGGAGAAAAGGAGGATCAAGGGGGACCTTCTCCCTCTCTCCAGCTCTGTGACAGGAGCGGCGACCCAGGTGGGGGTTGGTCTCTTCTCCCAGGTAACAAGTGACAGGACAACAGGAAATGGCCTCAAGTTGTACCAGGGCAGGTTTAGGTTGTATATCAGGGAAAATTTCTTCATGGAGAGGGATGCCCAGCCCTGGCACAGCTGCCCAGGGCAGTGGTGGAGTCACTGTGTCTGGAGGAAATTAAAAGCCATGTGGCACTTGGGGACATGGTTTAGGGACAGGTTTGGCAGTATTGGGGGAATTATTGGACTCCATGGTCTTAGAGGGCTTTTCCAGCCCAAATGATTCCATTCTGTGTATTTCAACTGTTACATCATAGGAGGCCAACCTGCAGTGAAGGAGGGGTTCAGATGGGCCTGGGGCAAGTGGGGATCACCAAGACCCCCCCAGTCAGCCTCATTATCCTCTGCTCCCCAGGCACACCTCTAGTTCAGGATTGCTGAGCCCCACATTGCTTCCTAGAAAGACAAGGATTTTCCTGCCTGTTGGATACACGAGGCATCTGTATAAACAATTGTATTAAGCTGCTATTGTAGTAATTGTGTTTGTACAGTGAAGCAAAAAGGCTCAGTTTACCCCTGTGTTGTCTGGAAATGATTCCTCTAGGTTATGTGTGAAGCATTTTTTTCAGTGTGCTGATTTCATTCAGGGGAAGGAAAAAAGCAGAGATCCCATTACAATGACATATTCTTCCCCAATGGTAACTTCATCCCCGCTTCTGGCTCAGCCCGGAATCATAATTCATTTTGTCACAAGGAGAGCAAATAAATAATAAGAATAAATTGAGCAGATTATCTCATCTTTAAGCCATGCCCAGCATTCATCAAATCCATGCCTAGAAGTGAGATTTATCTGCAGTCAAATTGATCCTACAAGAACACCTTCCTTAAGCTCCATTAGGGCACCTCAGAGCCACTCACCATCTCCTGGTCCTTGGGTGCTTAAAATGACGAGTCATTAAAGTGACACATTCCCAAAGTGTCTCTTTTTTTTTGGCGGAGGGTGGTGGTGGTGGTTATAAAAGGCCTTCTGAAAACCTGGATGTTGCTGTTTTCCCCCCATTGATTTTTCCTGAAAGGACCAAAGCAGACAAAGGATAAATCCAACTCGGGAGAAGTTTTGCTGCTCACGCTGCAGATGCAAAAACATCCATTTTTTTCTCTCACTTCAATGAAGTTTTAATAACAGCTGCTGCAGGGACTTTGCACAGGACTAAGGTCTCATTATTTTTAAAGAAGATGCTACTGTACATTTACTAGTGGTACTGCAAAGTGTTATAAATAATTAACGTGGAACTACACTGACTAAACCCACTGCAGTCCTACTAATTGGTAAACAGCCATGTATTTCACTTGGAGTACATGAGAGGCATTACCACTTTCAGGGGGATGATTCACTTGTATAAATTTAAGCTTATGAATAATGGTTTAAAGGGCTGAGGTTTGCTTTTACTTATCTCACAGTGCTCAAAAAACGGTGTGTGTGTGTCAGATGAAGGAAGGTGAGGTTTCTTGCCCTAGAAAATATCATTTCTAACTAAAACTGGGACTGAAGGAAGTAACTTTGGTAGCAAATAACAATTATTTCACTTTGTGTTCAGTTGAAATAATATTCCCTGAACCTGTTTTAAGCCCTCTCCCAAGATATCACAAAACAGCACATCCTGAATGTAGAATGTGGGGGATAATTGCCAGTGGTGCTCTCAAGGTGTGTGTGACGAAGGTTGTCCCAACACCCCAAGACTCATCTCCATGCGCAGTTTTGTATAAATGTAACCCAATATATTTAATTTGGAAGACACATGAGTGGCTCCAATTCAGCTCCAGTTCGGCTCAGCTTGATTTGGAACATATTTAAGATTAGACTGGAACGAGCCCTTTTAAAGCTAAAATAGTTCATACTCACGAGAGTGTTTGCCCCCGTTTAGATGTGTTGGTTCAATAACTGGTTCTTATTAAACGGTGCAGGCTCTTGCTCAGCTCCACACCCTCTCTCATTCCCTCCATGTGGAGTCCAGGAGCAGTTTTCCACTTCATGCTTGCGTTACCCACGTGCAGAGGGAGTGCAGACTGGGCATGAAACCATTCCCAGGTCAGAGGAGGAAGGTGCTGGTGTGGGTTTCATGTGGGAGAAGGGAGAACCGAGGGTGAAAGCCAACCTGGCAGAGGTGCCAGAGTGGGAAGAGTTCAGAAGCTGGACTTGCAAAGCCCTTGGGTTTGCAGCAGGCACGGCAAGAAGTGAGGCTGTGCCTCAGAAAGGCAAACTGCCAGCGTGGTGGCACACAACATTTCAAGACTATATATAAATATCTGACCTATTTCTTATGGATAGCACAATAAGGACTCGATCAAAACCCCATTGAATTCTGCAGGAGTCTTTCCATTGACTTCAATGGCTTTTGGATTGGCCCCTATAAATGGCTCTTGAGGAGAAGATAGTGGTGCATTTGCCTGACTATTTTTATAATGTGTTTGATCACTCACTCGGTGATTTTTCAAACTTGAGCCACTCGCAATGGGGAGCCAGTGCAAATTACAATGTTGGATGTCCAAAGAAATGTCTCTTGAAATTGAGCAGAGACGCATAAAACAGATAAATGTGTTGGCATCCCATGGCCAGAGAGATGAAAGGGGACCATTAACACTCATTAAAAGGGACAGCCAGTGCCACGCTTCCAGTGACCCTGCCACGGCAACACGAGGGGTTTCTCATTTTACTTTTCAGTTCTCTCAGCTTTTGGACTAATGTGGGACTTGTAGGATCAGTGGGCCAGCCTGTCCCCTGTCCTCTTTCTGAACAAAATGAGGAGTCTGGACAAGGTCCAAGAAGCTTCTCAGAGTGAGAATCACAGAATCACTGAGTTTGGGAAAGGCCTCTGAGATCACTGAGTCCAACCATTAAACCAACACTGCCAACACATCCCACTTGGAGAAGTTTCTTTCTGGCTCTGAAGGAACAAGGGCTTGTTTTATTCCACTGTGGGGCTGTGCAGGTTCTCATTGCTCATCTAAATCCTCCAGCCTTTTGGTTCCCTTTTAGGCTCTTGTATTTAATGATATCTGGAGTCAGAGGTTAATCACACTGTGTGGAAAGAGGGGTCTCATACCTTTGCATGGTTTTGCCTGTTAAATTTTGTGGAGAGTCTCCTCTCTTTCTCCCCTTTGAGGACTTGGGAAGTACTGGGCAGCAAATTTGTGGTGGAAGGCTTTTCCAATGGCAGTTACAGTGAAATTGGAATATCTGGTAAGGTCTGTTCCAGTGGAGCTTTTGCTCCAAGCCTCATCCAACCTGGCCTTGGACACTTCCAGGGATAAGGCAGCCACAGCTTCTTTGGGCTACCTGTGACAGGGCCTCACCACCCTCACAGGGAAGAATCCCTTTTCAATATCCCATCTATCCCTGCCCTCTGGCAGTGGGAAGCCATTCCTCCTTATCCTGTCACTCCAGGCTCTTATCCAAAGTCTCTCTCCAGCTCTCTTGGAGCTGCTTTAGGCACTGGAAAGCTCTTCCAGCTTTGCCTTTTTGTCTTATTTTATATAATAAAAACATTAGAATCAAAGTGAAAGCATGCAGTGATTTCAAAAGATTGTTCCAGGGAATATTTTGTGATGTGAAAGAAATTTCAGAGTTTTGCCCCAGGTTTTGCCCTAGATTCCCAAAACCTGAGAATTTACATGTTTTGACTATTTTATTTTTTCCCCCCAGGGAATAAAGCTGTCTGCTTTTAGCCCTACTGTATCCTTCTCATCAAGACAGGAACACTCAATCTTTGTCACACCTAGAAATTTCCGACTGAAGGCACCGAGCACTTGAGGAATATTGTGTTCATAGATTGCTTTATACGATAATAACGGAGTTGTGTTTGCTATTTTTAAAGCCTTTTGTGGACGTCTTGGAAGCAGTGAGAGGATTAGGGATAGAAAACTGGCTTGAGGTTTACTCATCCCTCCTCAGCCAAATTGCTGGGTTTTATAAGGATGCCTTGCTCTGTCCTTGACTTTTTTGGGATGCTTACAGCAAAGGCTGGCTGTCCCAGCCTTTGTTTTCAAGGAAGAAGGGATACATTTTTCTTGAAATAAGGGGATCTGAGCCTCCACCACAACCTGTAGCAGGAGTTCACCTTCTCAATGTCACCATCCATCCCAGGGCCTGTCATTTAATTCTTTGCTTCCCGCTCTGATCCCAACAATCCCCCTTCAATATGCAGCAGGAATGAGTTCGGCACAGCCGTGTCCCCCGTGCCTGCTGTGGGGAAAACGACCACGGAATTGATTTAATTTCTCCTCCATGTCCTTCCCCTCTAATTGCTCCCCAGCAGACCAGCGCCGTTGGAAAGATTCCTGCTGTCCATGCTCAGGGATTCAGCCTGGGAACTGGTTTGGGGAGGTTGTGGGTGGGATGGGAAGATCTGAGGTTGTTCTCTCTGCTCTCACTTTACTCACTGCCCTCCAAGGAGACCTCCTGGCTATTTTTCCTGGGGCACTTTGTCCTTCTCTGCTATTTACTGAGCTTTAAACCCTCGATTTTCTCAGCAAATCCAGCCTTTGTGGCACTTTAGACAAACAGGGAAAACTTCTCCACAAAAGCTGCAGGGTTTGTGTCTGTATTTGTCATCTAAAAATCACACTGGTGGACCCAACAAACAGTGCCTGACCCAGGGAGCTGGGCTGAACAACCCCCTCCTTAGGCTGCTTTAGGTAAAGGCATTTAAATAATATTTCTTAATCTTGTGGGAGACCAGGATTAATTTGACCATGAGGAATTTGAGTGACTGTGCTGATTTTATGCAGTGAGTGAGTACCCAGATGCTCTTTGGAGAGAGTTTCCCAATGAATTCCATTCTGGGATTTTATAAGGGTGCCTGCTTGCTCTGCCCTTGCTTTTTTGGGATGGATACAGCATTGCCTGGTGGTCCCAGCCTTTGGTTTCAAGGAAGAGATGGTAAATTTTGGCTGGAATATGGGGATCTGAGGCTTCTCCACAGCTTATAGCTGGAGTTCACCATCTCAATGTCACCACCTGGTCCCAGTGTGTGAATATTGATATTTCCAATATCCCAGTCCAGGATTTATTTTGATGCTGGAATGGGTTGTTAGAATAGACTGGCCAGACACTTGGGTTTAAAAAGAAAATAATTCAATAATTAAGAATATTATAGTAATATGAAGAATACTGATCTAAAGCAGGTTGGTGGATGGGCAGCAGCTTGTCAGAGCTCTGGTCCATACACCTGACTGGAGAGTTAAACTGTTTTTATCCCCTTCTTAAAGCAGATGAGAGAATTTTGTACTGTGCTAAACTTTTAGATTCCTCTGAGGTGCTGAAGTGCAGGATCCCATGTTTTTACATGATGGATTTGTCCATTGGTGCTGTCCCAGAAGGCCACAATGTGCTGCTGATCCTGGTCCCTGTGTATCCTCAGGAAAGGTCCTTGTCTGCTCCCTGATCCAGATCCTCCTCCTTTAGCCACAGCAGGACTTTCTCTGCATTGAAACACACTGTTTTCTGCCTAAAGGCAAACTGAAAATTAAGTGAACTGATCTGTTTAAACCTTTATAAATACGTGTTTAATATCTGCTTAATGGAGATGGAATTTATGAGCCGCTAAGTGATGCTGGATCCTTTTTATAAGAATGGAGAAGTCTAGTGGGAAAACTTCCTCCTGGGACATAATCTCATATTATTATTTTTTTAAGAGAGAGAGATTTAATATGTTACAGTTGACGTTTTCGGTGACATTGGAATATTTCCTATGTGGGAGCTCTCACAAGTGCTTTATAAATCTTTAAGGGTTTAACTTAATGAAATCCTTCTGCCAGTGGGGAGGATTCTGCCTCCTCTGCCCATGGGGAAACTGAGGCGAATACAGAGATGTGCAGAGCCAGGAATGGGATCCCTGAGTCCCAGGTGGTTCAGGGTAGTCCAGACACTTCATGGCAGTCTCCCCTCCCTGGATTTGGGGTTCTTTTGCCTTTCCTGTGGTTTTTCAGGAACCCTTTTTTCCTTTTTTTTTTCCCCTTTTCCTCTCTTTTATTTTTTCCCTTCTCTTTCTTTTTTCCCCTCTTCTTTTTATTTTTTACTTTCATCTTTTTTCCTTTGTATTAGTTTTTCTTTTTTTTTTCTTTTTTTTTTTTCCTATTCCCCTTTTCCTTTTATTTTTCTTTTTTTCCTTTCCCCCCTCTTTTTTTTGTGCACATCTCAAAGGAGCCACTCCCACTGTCCACTCCCATCTCCCACTCCCTTTACTGGGGAGATTGACCATCCAAATGCTCTTTTCACCTTCCCACTCTTCCAGTGCTGCATTAACCACTGCCCTGAACCCAAATGGAGCAGCATTCCAAGGGCACCCCCATCCCTGAGCAGGGATTCGCTGCTTTTGGGAGAACAAGAGGTTTGGGAGGCACAAACCAGCCCAGGGAACGTCTCACTTGTTGTAGGAGACGTGAAGATTTTCCACTCGGTGACTTTGGGGGTGGCACCGTTGCCTGCAGGAATAAAGAGCTTCTGCTTCCTGCAGCTGGGGCTGGAATGAGATTTTTTTTTTTCTCCTCTTCAGTGTGAAAAACATCAGTGAAATCCCTCTGTGGCTGTTGCAGTTTGCTTCAACATTTGGAGTATTTCCGAAAAAAATCCCCATGCATTTGTGATATGAAACTTTAATATTTTCTGGTTTGTTTGTGTGGTGGTTTTTTGGTTTGGTTTTTTTTGTTTGTTTCCCTCTAAACCTGCATCTTGAGGAAGATCCTGATTGCTGTGTTCTGCTCATGGAGCGGATGGATGGATGGATGGATGGATGGATGGAGAGGGGAGATGCCACAGTTTCACCTCATCAGGTCACTTCCCACCAGCAGAACTAACTCAATGATGAGCTATTTCCCACCTCCAGCCCTATTTTCTCCCAAACCCAGGAAAGCCTTGGGAGTTGTGAGCTGAGTGGTGCAAGGAGATAGATCCTGGTGCAGGACTTGCATTCTCACCCTGTGGATGCAGCTCCAACTCTGCTGACAAAGCCTGTGCTGTGCCAGCAGTGTCCCTGTCCCTGTCCCCCCTGTATTTATCATTCCAAGCCTGTCCTGAGTTCACATGTGGTCCCTGGCCTGCATCCCACCTCACATCCCAGCTTCCTTCTGCCTCCAGCTAATTAGGCTCTGCAGAGCCTCATTAGGATCAGATCCAGACCAGGGCTTTGACCCTTTCCTTGCAGCTCTCGGACAGGAAGGCAGGATGTGGCTCACAGACACTGAGTTTTGCAACTGGGAGGGAGCTCTCTGCCTCCTCCCCGCTTTTTTGGGGTCTCAGTATCCCACAGGATTCTCCTGGATGACACTGAGCCCAGCCCCATGGAAGAGCAGGGCCATCTTGGACTATCAGCATCCGTTTGTTGGGTTTCTTATGAATAATTATTAAAAAAAAAAAAGGAGGAGAAAGGCAGAGAGAGCTGAGGAAATAATCTTTTTACATTTTAATCTGAGCGGTTTTCAAGCAGTTTGATAAGGCGGGTTGTAGAAATGTCAGCTTCCCCTTATCTCTAATTGACTTAAAGTAGGAGCCAGCTTTAATCCTGGAATGCAGAGGAGCTTCTGATGGGAAGATGAGGGCAATTGATTTCTGCCTTTTTAATTAACAGTCTGGCTGCTTTTAAAAACAATAGGGAGGAGGGAAAGGAAGAGGGGAAAAGCACGTGGTGGCGTTTGGATCTGGCAGGGTGGGGATGGAGAGGTGCTCAGTGGGTTTAAGGTGTTGTCCAGCTTCCAGAGAGTGAGGGTGGACTGGTCCCAGCTGAAGAAGGGAGTTGGAAGGATTTCCTGGAACCTCTGAGCAGAGGAGGCACAGAGGGGGCTGTGGGCATTTCCTGAATTAAGCAGCCTGTGAGGATTAGGATTATCATCCCAGCTGTGCTGGTATCAACCATGGGAGAGAAGGAGAGAGACAGGCTGTCCTGGGACACATCCCTCACCCACCACACCCAAAGGTGGAGGGACAGAGGACATGGGCCCGCCTTCCTCTCCTCTCCCAGTGTCCTGGAGCTGCTGGGAGGAGCACAAACCTGGTTCTGGTATGGAAGAGGCAAAATGGACCTCGTGGATGCCATTCCTTTGCCTCCTGGCCTTGCTGTAGCTCTGTGAAACAACTGATGGTGGTGTAGGGATACATGGAAAGTGCTTTCCACACGGACAACTGAGGAAACAGAGGTTTGCCTGGAGTCCTGTTACACCCCAGATCCATGGCATCCCCCAGGGGATCTCCGCAGAGTCCCCAACCTCCTGAAAACCCCGAATTCCCTTTGACCCCACCAGGCAGCACATCAGCAGCAGGGAGGGTGGGATTTTTCTGCTGAGGTGGCTCTTGCAGCTGATTCCTGTGTGGGAAGGCAGCACAGATGTGCCAACGATTATGGCTTTCACAGTGGGGGGAGCTGCTGCTGCGACTGTTCCGGCTCCTTTTGCTGTCCTGCTGCAATTCCCTCCTACTTGTCCGCTTTAAGTGTCAGCCACGCAGCAGAGGATTGTTTATGCAGCACTTAGTAACATCTACGGGGTAATGGGCTGTGCAGAAGACCCTGGGATAATTGGTAAAATGTCTGGAAGTGGATTAGCCGTGTGTCTGCACAGTGGATATTGGGAAATGTACACTCACACACACGTTCAATATTTAAATACATATTAGGCTAAAGTCCTGTTTCACCCGGGGATTGGAGGTGGGGGGTTGAAGTGTGAGTGGAGTGGGCTCAGATATTCTGGGCAGAGCTGGGAGAGGTGATGCTGGGAGGGGCTGTGGGCTCATGGGGTGTCTGTGCACACTGGGGTGGTGGGGTGGGAATGGACTGACCTCCCCCAAGGAGGATCCCCAATGCCACCATTGCCAAAGAACTGCTGAATCCCAGAATCATTGAAGTTGAAAAAGATCTCCAACCTGTGACCGATCCCCACCTTGTCAACCAGCCCAGAGCTCTGAGTACCATGTCCAGTGGTTCCTTGGATACCTCCAGGGATGGTGACTCCACCAAAGATACGGTGATTTTGAGTTGGGGCTGGAAGAGAGCAGAGATGAAGCCTGACAGGCATCAAGAAGCATTTGGATGATCCTCTCAGGCCCATGGGGTGACTCTTGGGAATGGTCCTGTGCAGGGCTGAGGGTTGGACTCCATGATCCTTGTGGGTCCCTTCCAGCTCAGCATATTCTGGGATTCTGTGATACAGGAGCATCCCGGGAACAGGCAGCTCTGCTGCCAGCAGGTTATTTGCACTTTGTTGAGGGGAGGTCAGGCTGTTCTCTGCCTGCAGTGCCCCAGCTCTCCTGGGTTTTATTCTGCTCTCTTACATTCCCCAGCCATCTTTTTATTCTTATTTACCTCCAAGGGAAAGGGAAAGGAATAGCTAAACTCACCTGGCCAGGGATGTGAACCGTTCTGCACCACCTGGAGCAGGGAATGGCCACTTCCAGACGTGGGGTTTGGGCCATCCCAAGCATCCTGTGGATGCAGAGCCCCTGGGAATGCAGAGCCCTGTCTGCCTGCTGGCACCAGCCCTCCCAACCCTCCCATTGCTCATTATATTCCAGGCGCTTTCCATGAATTGTTTAACGAGCTTTCTGCGAGGCTGAGCAGATGAGAGGAGAGCAGAGTTTGGAAAGGAGAAGAATAAATTGGGAATGCTTTTGATTTGTGAAGGGTTGTGATGAGCAGGAGGGAAATCAGAGCTGGAGCATCCCTATTGAGGGTTTGGCATGGAAAAGGGGCTTAAAAAGGGAGATTGGCCCCGTTCTCTGGTATTTTTAGCCCAGATACAGGATTGCAGGGCCTGTGTTGTATCCCTGTGCAATGTGAATTCCAAAGGCTTGAACATCTACTCAGAGCAATGGTTTATAGGTATCAATTTTTCGGCTTTTAAAGCGCTCTAATAATTCATAATTTCTTAATACCATGTGCTGTCTCTCTCCTTCTGACAAATCCATTTGTTATGGGCTGTGTCTGCTGCTGAACCGTGATGGGCAGGAAAAGGGAGAGCAGTGTTTTCTCTCTGCTTTTCACATTTCCTTTCATATCCTAAGGGTTATCAAGTCAGGCACCAAAATGCCACAACTTACTGTGACGGGTATTTAGAGAATAAAACAATTCCAGCAACAAAGTAATCCAGCAGCAGAGGCACTAAACCACATCAGAAGTGATGAACTGAGGTGCAAGTCCAGCTTTCCCCGTGTCCAGATGTAACAGAAAATTGTTATCCTTGTGTGAGCCACTAATATAATGGAATCACAGAATCATGGAATGGTTTGGGTTGAAAGGGCCCTTAAAGATCATCTCATTCCACCCCCCTGCCATGGGCAGGGACACCTTCCACTGCATCAGTAAATCCTGGTGGAAGGAGTCTGAAATTCAACTTACATAATTTGGTTTCAAATAAAAATGGAATTGTTCCCAAATCTGCCCAGATAAATCTTCCCTGGCTCCAGCCTTCTCATCATCTGCAAGGAGAAAGGAATCAGGGCTCAAACATAAAGTCAAAGGTGTGGACACCAAGGATACAACAGCTTTGACGAAGGCTTCACTCCAAATTCCAGAAGAGATTTGGCAAACCACAAGGTTTCATTATAAATTAGTGCAGCTTCAACTGGGAATTGTATGGAAAAGTGGGAATTAGACCTCTGAAATCATCTAGGTCCTTTGGGAAGCATTGTGCTCGTGGTGCTGTGGACAGGGACAGGACTCCCATTCCCAAAGCTTGGAGTGGGTGTCAATGATCCAGCTCCAGTGGCAGCATCGATTTTCCATCAGGATCCGGCCAGAGGGGCTTTGTCTTCAGCCAGCTTGAGATTTCTGCAGCTTTGTGATTCAGCATAATTAACATCTGGGAGGAATTAAAGGGGTCTTGGGGGAGAAAAGTGAGATCTGAAGTTTAAATAACAATTTAGTTTCAGCACAATTAAAAATAAGCTGCTTTGTGATTACCGGGGCGGCCACTTACACCGAGGTACTTTGGGGTGTGTTTAAATGGGAGCTCTGGGAAGAGGAGATAAAGGTAGGGATGAACAAGGAAAGGGCAGGAGGCTGAGGAAGAACTAAACCTGATCCTCAGGCTCCAGGGAATGAATGAAGGTTGCATGAAGAGGAAAATAATCACAAAGTGCTGGAGCTCAGTCATCACTTTGGGTCTTCTCTAGAGCATCCTTGTCACTCTTTATATGCAAATGTGGACAGATCCGAGCTCCAGCTCCACTTACCAAGGGAAAAAAAACCCAAACCCATTCTAGAAAATCAAATATTGTGTCGTTTGGGTGCCAAGATCCTCTTGAAACTGATTGGTATCAGTGGCCGTCTGGGAATCCTGTGTGATTCCTTTAATTGCTTTATTTTCCCTCCTCTGATTGCATCCCACAATACAGAATTGGGAAGCAGGGAAAGCTGAAGCAAATAGAAGTTGTTGTGTGCAAATGAAATGCTCCACTTGCCCAGCAGCAAAACATTCAGAGAAAACTTCATCTTCAGGTCTGATTTGAAATAACAGCTGGAATGAAGCTTTAAACCTGTAGATTTGGGATGGGTGGGATTGTGGGGGTGAGAGTGCTCTGCTGCATCTCCCACTTCCCAAATATCCCTCCACCTGCTGTCTCCATCCTCCAGGCTGGACCAGGAATAACACAAACCCATAAGGATCCATCAAAGCCCAGGGAAGGAATAAATCTCATTTCCTTATGAACCCACCTTGTACTTTGCTGGTGTCACACCAGGGCCCCTTTCTTCTCAGATTTCCATATTTATTACTTATTCTGCACCACAAGATGGGAGAATATTTTGCAATTGGAAATTGCAGTGGGTTTGGAGAGGCCTGACCTCCTCTTTCTTCTTTGGAGTGTTGGCACTGTTTGTTACTGGGTAATTAAATAGGATCTGTTAAGGTGGGGTTTTGGTGTGTGTGTGGGTTTTTTTTGTGGTTATTTTTTCTCCAGGGCTTTATGTGATGACTTTATTTAAATCCTTGCTTGGGCATAAAACCTTGAAGCACAAATTCAGCCTCTGCTTTTGCTGGGGGGGGAGGAAATGCACATGGGAACAGAGTGGTTTGGAATTGTTTTATGTTCTGTGCATTTTGAAAGGTGGAAGGTGAGCAGACTTCAATAGAAGAAGCATTTTGGAGGAGAGGAGAAGCAAAAGTGACCCTTGACAGCCTTAGGAAAATTCCCAAAGGTTCTCATAAATACAACTAAGTGCTTTTCAGCCTGGGAGCAAGTCTGTGACCCACTCCCTGCCTCAGTGCCGTGTTAATGGGAAGTTTTGCATGAAATAAACATGCTGGATTTATGGGAAGCTCAAAAATTCAAATTTTAAAGCTTAAAACACAAGTGCAGAATGAGGCAGGAGAGTTCTCCAGGTCAGAGCATCTCCAAACCTTTAAGGAAAATGGAAATCTGATTTTTTTTCTCAGTGTGGGATATGTCAGCTCTGGGAATGTTTCACACCCCTTCAAGCCTCTCAGAAATTATCAGTGGGATTGGCACAGGTCAGAAATTACAAATTTGAAAGACATTTTGACTTGCTTTATTGTCCTTGCTGTCTTTCCTCACCTCTTTCATGAGTGCAAGATGTAAACAGATGAAGAATGGAGAACAAACAGCCCCCTGGAGCTGATTTGGGTGGAAATTACAGAGGATTTTTTTAATCCCTTTCTCTCCTAATGCTTTTTCTTTCCCCTCTTTAGGGCGAATTTGATCCAATAATCTCCACAGAAGTAGCAATTTTGCACAGAAACCCCATTTGCATTTCCAAAACACACCTAGAAAAAAGACCAAAGCATCACCAGCTTCCACCAGTTACTGCTGACTTGTGTTTCCCCTGGGAACGAGTCTCTCATTTGTCTTTTAATTTCTCAGAGCTCACTCAGTGCTTAGTTTTGGACACAGATTTATTGCAGTGATCATTTCCACAGCAGTTTGTACCCATTTCTAGATAATATAGTTGCTGTTTTACCTTGCAGGTGGTTTGGGCAACACTGGGAATTTTGCTTCTTGTACAGGAGCTGCGTTCAGAGCTCAGATTGATTCTTCTGGGCGTTGTAGTTGCCTGAATAATAAATAATATTAGCAAAAGTCAGGAGTAGTGGATAATTGGGCAGTGAAATACTTTCTGTCTGAAGTTCTGCTGCTGCAATAGACTTGTCCCTTTCCTTTATTGACCCTTGATTAAATTTTTGTAACAATTACAGACCAATAATAGGCAGCTATTGATTTTCTGAGGAGGTGAATATCAAGATTTACTGATGGGGGAGTGGAAGTTATTGACTCTGAGGAGAATAATAGCTGGTATTGAGTAGGGGGGTTGTTCATGGAGGCAGGTTTATTTGCATGTTCCAATCAGTCTGGTTTATGTCTCTCCAGCCTTGGGATGGACAGACTATGGAATTGCAGTGTCCTGGTGTGTGTATGTGTGCACAGACAGTTATTTCCCCATGGCTTGTAATCAAATGAGTGGGAATCTGATGTATTTCTACATTATCACAGAATCCCAGACTGGT
>VYZS01058816.1:8576-33416 GCA_013400695.1 Neodrepanis coruscans | reverse complement strand
TTTTTTTTTTTCTTTTTCCCCAGGGGTGAGTGGTCAGGCAATTATCGGCGACTATTGCCGGGGTCCAAAGACCGCGTCTCTTCTTCCATCAGCACTAAATCCCTTCCTGGGCTATCGAGAAGGCGAGGGAGCGGGGTACGCGCGGTTTCTAATTTTCTTGAGTGTTTTTCCTTCAGTCAAAGGCGGGTGGAAGCTTGCGCTGCTGGGGGGGTCCCCAGACCGGCCACGTGCTTCCTCTAATTACCCCGGCGTCTCTCTGGGAGCCCAGAGAGAGACAAGTACTATTTCCAGAGCGTCCTCGTCCCAACACAGGCCCTGGGAAACTTAATTTGTCTATCTTGTTGCACTTTATTTATCGGGTTTTGTGTGTGTGCGAAATAAACTGTGATATTTGTGTGTTTTCTTCATTTTGGGGTGTGTCTGTGGCTTCTCTCGGAATCTCTTGTCCAAAATCGCTACATTTGTGGTAAAACCACGACACTCCAGTGTGTCCAGTCTAGGATCCTATTTAGCAGGGAAATGGTACCAATATAATTTGTATGACCTGATGAAAAAGAGTTTCAGTGCACTACTGATACAGCTCTTGAATGTGCAGAAATTTTTCATCACGACCTCTAATGTATTCTCAGGCTTTGCTGGGAGATTAAATTAAAAAAATTTAAAAAACAGGGTTTTGTGGTTTTTCAGTTTCTTTTGAAATTGCTGAGCAGGTTTATCCAGAAAATGTAAACAGAAAGTTACTGAAGTACTGAATGTAGACATTGAAATAAAGCATTTCAATTGAAATCTTGCCTTCACCATCTCTCTTAAATGTTAGCAGCTGATGTTCTGTATTTTCAGCAATTAATGTTTTATTGCATTTGAGAACTGTAACACAGAGAGACTCTCTAACATGGAGCTGCAACATGTACATCCAGTGACAGAAGCCAGCAAAACCCAAGTAAGAACTGAAGTACAGAAAAATGCTGATCACAGTGATCCAGTCTTCAGTGCTGGCAGTACCTAGGCTGTAGGCAGCTGTTGGATGCAGTGGGAAGCTGCGATTGGGTCTCTCCACAGACTGTGGGAACACCAGCACTGCATTTGCATAATGGCACAAGCTAATATTAGGAGAGGCTGGGCTCCCAAGCAGAAGGTTGCCAAGAGTTCTTTTACTGTGGGAGGAAGACTCACCTCTCAGGTTAAAAAAAATTCAATAGAATGAAGATGAGTGTTTACTCGTTGATGCACAAGTTCTTTGTGCATCAGCTTCTCAGAAAATTGTATTTTGGATAAATGTGCCCAGCCCCCTTGGCCAGTCGTAGAGTTTCTGGGAAAGACCTGCTTAGGCATGGGGAAAAAATGTGATCTTGTTTTATTTTTTCAAGAGCAACAGAAGAAATGTGAGTGTGCATAGCCTTGCCTTGTGCCTAGTGTCACCAAGAGCTTTCTCTGAATGTCTTGCCATGGCCTCTTGCACATCACCATTCCCTCAAACGCTAAAACTAAGCATGCATTTTATTTTTCCTCTGGACAAATCATGAAAATTGAAGTTTTTTGTAAGAATGAAAGCTATGGATTTTTCAAGCATGTTGAATAGAAAGATATTGCTTTACAGGCTCCAGATAGCCCAGAAAGGAACATTGTCATGTATAAGTTGGAATTGAGTTGTATCTTTGGAAAATTACCTCTTCTAACTAACAAAGGCCATCTCTGTCCTGCGTGGTGAAGTAACTGCTTACTTACCAAGACCAAATGTGTTGCTGAGGTATTTATTCAGTTCCTAAAATGTAGGCACATCTACATAGACTAGAGAGAGTTGTTTATGTAAAAACAAGAAAGGGAACGCAGAGCAATATAGTTTCCTCTGGTAAAAAGTCAGACAAAAAAACCCCACTCACTTGTGAGAACTGAAAACACTTCAGGCCTCACTTCAGGCAAAAAGCTCCACAGATAAGATAAGCCTGGCAGCAGTCCCAAAGTGGATCCCAAACTGGAGCTCTGCCCACCTAACTGGGAGAGCTGGGAGCCATCCAGGGGTAATATCTCCAGCTCTGAGATACAGGGGAAACATCAGAAAGGGTCTGAAAAGCTCCCTTGCTGTTTTGGCTGGTGGTAGGGGAAAAGGGTGAGCAGGATGGTAGCCACATTCCAGATCTTAAATAACCTTTCATACGGAGTAAAACTAATGACTGAGCAGACACTGCAACCTGTGAGACACCAACACCAAGCAAATGGGTAACTGGGCTGCTGGTGGCTGTGGGTGTCCTTGGAAGTCTAGTTCCAGGCAAAATACATCCTAGAAGCTGATGCAGGGCAGAGCTAATGATCATAATAACAGAATGATGGTCTGTATTTGGCTTTCTGGGTGGAATCTTCCTATTGCTTCCTTTGGAAGTCATAGTTAATAGCACAGTTATAGAACTTGGCTATCAGGAAATATATAATTTTACAAATCTCAATCCCACTGCTAGCAAGGAATTTGGCTCTTCACCAATCAAGAAGCAAGGTTGTCTAACATCCCACATCACGACAGGAAAACAGCCCTCTCCAGTCTTCCTGAAACAGAGAGATTTTGAGGAGGCTTTTGGAGGATAAATATAATTCAAAATGAAAGAAATTAAAAATAAAAGAATCAATATTTAAAATAATTAAAAATAAAATATATTAATCTGACAATATGAAATTGGCAAAGAATAAAGCTCCAAATAATAAAATTAAAGAAATATAGGGTTGATTTTATATTCTTTCTTTCGTCCAGCTGGTGTTGTTGTAGCATCATGGAAGAGAGGTAAAGCTCTACTAGTCTTCCTCACAAGAAATGTCAGGAAAGATGGGTGCCTGTCTTACTCCTATGCCTGTAGTGAGCCATATTGTCTTTACTGCCATCCAGCCAGTGGTGGGCAAGGTCTGATAGCCTATCTACAATGAGGGAAGAGTAGTCATGGTCATATTGCTTGCCTAACAGTGGTCAGTGTCTTTGTGACTGAAGCAGCACTGTTTGTGGATAGGAAAAAGGAAATGTTGTACTCTAGGAGCTTGAAGCTCATGCTGGCCCTGAAAGTAACAGGCTGGGATGTACGAGCTCATCAGACCTCTCTGCTTGGGAAGATTTGTTCTCTGCCTCCCTCCAGCTCTGCTTAGAAAGAAGAGAGAATTGTGGAGGTCAGAGTCCCTTTCATATGAGGGGGAAGTGTTCCCATGTGTAGCCATAGAGGAGTTACCATTCTCCTTCTCCTTCTGTCCCACAAGCACAAGAATAGATGTAGCAAAACACTGTGGAGTGAAGGGTGTACTTGAATAGCAGGCTCTTCTGTTAAGTATAAAGCAACTCCAGCTTAGGTATACTTCAGTTTGCCTTATTTGGGTGGAATTAACAGAGCTCATGTGCACTCCCTCAGTCTATTTCTGGGCTTTGCTGGTTTATGTAACAAATCTTTCACATCAGTTTGGGCCCACATCCTATAAGGGTATTCTGGGCAGATTTGAAGGTTAAGTGATGGTCACAAGGAAACAGAAGTAAATATACAGCCAAGAGTGAGCCAGTGGCAGAGGAATCAACTGAATGCTTTTGCTAATGATAGGACCTGCAATTTTATCTGACTTGGATCTTCAGGGAAAAGTGACGGGAATGTTTGAGAGCTACCCACTCAGTATGCCAATGTGCAGACACTTTACCTTTGTTTTCCTGAGCTAGAGATCTGTCATCTGGTAACACCTAGAAATTATAAAATAAAATGAACCAGAAAGTCTATATAAAACCTCACAGCAGCACTGAACTTTGCACAGTTTAATTAAAATGCCTCATTGGATTAGCAAACAATAATTTGGATTATTAGATTTGCCACACAACAGTTTTCAAATGCATGATGAATCCAAACAAGTGCAAACACTCCCTGTTAAGTGGGACAGCAATTGAAATGCTCTTATTCTTCCAAGACACAGCTTGGAAGCATCATTCTGGACTCTCTATTAAAAATCAACAGAAAAGGGAAGCAGGATGTCCCACCCCTGGAAGTGTCTAAGGCCAGGTTGAATAGGGCTTTGAGCCACCTGCTCTAGTGGAAGGTGTCCCTGCCCATGGCAAAGGAGTTGGAACTAGGTGATCTTTAAGGTCCTTTCCACCCAAACCGTCCTATGATTCTATGATTGTTCTATGATTGTATGATGATTCTATGATTCTCAGGAGTACTTGAATAAAACAAACTATACCAAAACAAAACAAAAACTTGACAGAAACTTTGCTCTAAGTCCATGATTATCAATAGCATTTACTAATTGGTTAATACTGACTTATAGCTCACTTGAGCAGTTTGATTTTTCAGGTTGGACTAAGAATCTCTGCTTTGAAAATACATGTCCATATATGCTATGTCAGGTATCTAAACTAAGTAGCAACATCAAAGATTTAAAATTGTTAGTCTTGGTCTGTGGTCACTGCTCTGATTCTGTATCCTCTGCTCTGAAAAATGTTGAAATTACAAAAAAATATTGAGCTAATGCTTAATCTTGAGAATACATGGGAGCCAAGGTTATCTGTAGTAGAACTAGCAAACAAACAGCATGGATTTAGCTAGATTAGTGGCTGCTGATCTTTCCATACAATAATCGTTCATATCTGACAAAAGACAAACTGATTTAGATTCTGACATTTTGTAAACGTGGTTAAAATTTGAAGAATGGAAACACAGTGAGGAAGTCTGGCACTCATCAGAATACAAAACCCCAAAGCTAGTCAGATATCTGATTCCTAAAGAAATGCCTAGGAATTGGAAGTGCTGCAAACAGATTTTCACTGTAGAAGCTTACTGGAAATGTCACCAAAATAAGATTCCCAGCAATTATTTGTAGCCCTGGACAAGAATCATTGTTCCTGACCAGCACTGTGAAAGTAACATAGAGTGAATATGTGGAATTCTGTCTAAAACAAACAGCTCACCATTATTTGCTCAGCTAGTGAGGAGTATTGTTTCTGTGAATACCAGCCATAATAGAAGCCTGATCACAATATTCTGGTAATAGCTTAAATAATCTTTGATCAAAGAGTAACAGGGTGGTACTAAGAGCCACAAAGATTAAATCTTTCTCAGAGAACAGTATGAAGTCCCAGGCCTCACCACTGCTCCAGATGAATTGACTGGAGGGTCAAGTCTTTTCTCATGCAAGGGATACAAGTAGGCAGCAAGCAAGCAAGCAGGGAGGGAGTGGAGCAGGGCCAGTTCCATGGGCAAGGCTATGGTGACACTTACACCCTGTAAGTGTAAAAAAAGGACAGTGAAAGATCTCCATGAAAAGGCATATTGTCCCTGCAGTGTCCCTGTGACTGCCTGCCTCCTGCAATCCAAGGGACAAGAGGAACAGCTTGGGCCTGAATTACCCTTGGCCATCGGATTTGAACTGCTAGTCCTAGTCCTGACTGTCGTGGGACTGCCTTTCTCCATCCACTTGCTCAATTGTTTAGTGTATCTCACAGCAGTTAATTTTTTCCTGGCCCCGAAAGTAGCAAAGAAACTAGAAGAAGAATGTGAAGATGACAGTTATCACCTGCCCAATGCCTAATGTAAAGTGCAAAATGAAAAACAATGTCCGGATGGATATATATCAGTTAGACACTGTATTTGAATAGATTTATTTGATAGCCACCCTTCTGAGTGCTGCCAGATGTCCAAAGCCTTGCTGTCTGGCTATCCAGTGTAGGGAAAATAGTGACATGAAGTGTGAGAGCATGTGAAGAGCTAGAGGCAGCAGGCAAGGCAATCCCTTCCATCTCCCTACAGTATGCTGCAGAGACACTGCTTGCTTCCCTGTGAGAAACTGTGCCTCAGCCACCTTATATAAGTTATAGCCCAAGGCAGAGAAGAGTCTGTGCCTGCATGGTGACAGCAAAACAGAGAAGCTTCATCACAAAGCTCCTGTTCCCACACTAAGGAAAAGGCATTTGGATGAAAGGTTTTGTAATGCCTGCTATTGCAGTACAGAAATTGTTTGATTTCCTACCTGTAATGTGTGTGTACCTGTGGCTTTCCCTATACGCAGAAAGAGAGGATTAAAAAAGATGTTGTGCATTCAGTCCTTAGTATTGCAGACTATCCTACCATCTGGGTTTGCACTTCGTTTCATGGTGGCTCTTGGTATATTGAAATTGTTCGCAGTCTGCAAAATAAAGAAAAACAAGGTGGGCAGTGAATATAAGAGGGGCCTCATCAATGTCTGTAAATATCTGAAGGGAAAGTGTCACGGGGATGGATCCAAGTTCTTCTCAGTGCTGCTGAGTAATAAGATGAGAGGTAATAGATAGAAACTGGAACACAGGAAGTTCCACCTGAGGACAAAGAAGAATCTCTTTACTGTGTGGAAGATTGTGCAATGGAACAGATCTTCTAGAGAGGTTGTGGAGTCTCCTTACTGGAGATACTTAAGAACTCTCTGGATGCAATCCTATGCAATGTGCTCTAGGCTGAGAAAGGAGGTTGGGCCGGATCNTTCTGGGCTTTGCTGGTTTATGTAACAAATCTTTCACATCAGTTTGGGCCCACATCCTATAAGGGTATTCTGGGCAGATTTGAAGGTTAAGTGATGGTCACAAGGAAACAGAAGTAAATATACAGCCAAGAGTGAGCCAGTGGCAGAGGAATCAACTGAATGCTTTTGCTAATGATAGGACCTGCAATTTTATCTGACTTGGATCTTCAGGGAAAAGTGACGGGAATGTTTGAGAGCTACCCACTCAGTATGCCAATGTGCAGACACTTTACCTTTGTTTTCCTGAGCTAGAGATCTGTCATCTGGTAACACCTAGAAATTATAAAATAAAATGAACCAGAAAGTCTATATAAAACCTCACAGCAGCACTGAACTTTGCACAGTTTAATTAAAATGCCTCATTGGATTAGCAAACAATAATTTGGATTATTAGATTTGCCACACAACAGTTTTCAAATGCATGATGAATCCAAACAAGTGCAAACACTCCCTGTTAAGTGGGACAGCAATTGAAATGCTCTTATTCTTCCAAGACACAGCTTGGAAGCATCATTCTGGACTCTCTATTAAAAATCAACAGAAAAGGGAAGCAGGATGTCCCACCCCTGGAAGTGTCTAAGGCCAGGTTGAATAGGGCTTTGAGCCACCTGCTCTAGTGGAAGGTGTCCCTGCCCATGGCAAAGGAGTTGGAACTAGGTGATCTTTAAGGTCCTTTCCACCCAAACCGTCCTATGATTCTATGATTGTTCTATGATTGTATGATGATTCTATGATTCTCAGGAGTACTTGAATAAAACAAACTATACCAAAACAAAACAAAAACTTGACAGAAACTTTGCTCTAAGTCCATGATTATCAATAGCATTTACTAATTGGTTAATACTGACTTATAGCTCACTTGAGCAGTTTGATTTTTCAGGTTGGACTAAGAATCTCTGCTTTGAAAATACATGTCCATATATGCTATGTCAGGTATCTAAACTAAGTAGCAACATCAAAGATTTAAAATTGTTAGTCTTGGTCTGTGGTCACTGCTCTGATTCTGTATCCTCTGCTCTGAAAAATGTTGAAATTACAAAAAAATATTGAGCTAATGCTTAATCTTGAGAATACATGGGAGCCAAGGTTATCTGTAGTAGAACTAGCAAACAAACAGCATGGATTTAGCTAGATTAGTGGCTGCTGATCTTTCCATACAATAATCGTTCATATCTGACAAAAGACAAACTGATTTAGATTCTGACATTTTGTAAACGTGGTTAAAATTTGAAGAATGGAAACACAGTGAGGAAGTCTGGCACTCATCAGAATACAAAACCCCAAAGCTAGTCAGATATCTGATTCCTAAAGAAATGCCTAGGAATTGGAAGTGCTGCAAACAGATTTTCACTGTAGAAGCTTACTGGAAATGTCACCAAAATAAGATTCCCAGCAATTATTTGTAGCCCTGGACAAGAATCATTGTTCCTGACCAGCACTGTGAAAGTAACATAGAGTGAATATGTGGAATTCTGTCTAAAACAAACAGCTCACCATTATTTGCTCAGCTAGTGAGGAGTATTGTTTCTGTGAATACCAGCCATAATAGAAGCCTGATCACAATATTCTGGTAATAGCTTAAATAATCTTTGATCAAAGAGTAACAGGGTGGTACTAAGAGCCACAAAGATTAAATCTTTCTCAGAGAACAGTATGAAGTCCCAGGCCTCACCACTGCTCCAGATGAATTGACTGGAGGGTCAAGTCTTTTCTCATGCAAGGGATACAAGTAGGCAGCAAGCAAGCAAGCAGGGAGGGAGTGGAGCAGGGCCAGTTCCATGGGCAAGGCTATGGTGACACTTACACCCTGTAAGTGTAAAAAAAGGACAGTGAAAGATCTCCATGAAAAGGCATATTGTCCCTGCAGTGTCCCTGTGACTGCCTGCCTCCTGCAATCCAAGGGACAAGAGGAACAGCTTGGGCCTGAATTACCCTTGGCCATCGGATTTGAACTGCTAGTCCTAGTCCTGACTGTCGTGGGACTGCCTTTCTCCATCCACTTGCTCAATTGTTTAGTGTATCTCACAGCAGTTAATTTTTTCCTGGCCCCGAAAGTAGCAAAGAAACTAGAAGAAGAATGTGAAGATGACAGTTATCACCTGCCCAATGCCTAATGTAAAGTGCAAAATGAAAAACAATGTCCGGATGGATATATATCAGTTAGACACTGTATTTGAATAGATTTATTTGATAGCCACCCTTCTGAGTGCTGCCAGATGTCCAAAGCCTTGCTGTCTGGCTATCCAGTGTAGGGAAAATAGTGACATGAAGTGTGAGAGCATGTGAAGAGCTAGAGGCAGCAGGCAAGGCAATCCCTTCCATCTCCCTACAGTATGCTGCAGAGACACTGCTTGCTTCCCTGTGAGAAACTGTGCCTCAGCCACCTTATATAAGTTATAGCCCAAGGCAGAGAAGAGTCTGTGCCTGCATGGTGACAGCAAAACAGAGAAGCTTCATCACAAAGCTCCTGTTCCCACACTAAGGAAAAGGCATTTGGATGAAAGGTTTTGTAATGCCTGCTATTGCAGTACAGAAATTGTTTGATTTCCTACCTGTAATGTGTGTGTACCTGTGGCTTTCCCTATACGCAGAAAGAGAGGATTAAAAAAGATGTTGTGCATTCAGTCCTTAGTATTGCAGACTATCCTACCATCTGGGTTTGCACTTCGTTTCATGGTGGCTCTTGGTATATTGAAATTGTTCGCAGTCTGCAAAATAAAGAAAAACAAGGTGGGCAGTGAATATAAGAGGGGCCTCATCAATGTCTGTAAATATCTGAAGGGAAAGTGTCACGGGGATGGATCCAAGTTCTTCTCAGTGCTGCTGAGTAATAAGATGAGAGGTAATGGATAGAAACTGGAACACAGGAAGTTCCACCTGAGGACAAAGAAGAATCTCTTTACTGTGTGGAAGATTGTGCAATGGAACAGATCTTCTAGAGAGGTTGTGGAGTCTCCTTACTGGAGATACTTAAGAACTCTCTGGATGCAATCCTATGCAATGTGCTCTAGGCTGAGAAAGGAGGTTGGGCCGGATCACCCACTGTGGTCCCTTTCAACCTTACCCATTCTGTGATTCTGTGTAAGTGCTGTACACTAGCCTGCTTAGGAACAGGCATTCCCAAACTGAATCCTGCCTGCTCAAGACTCAAATCCTGCAATGCTTATCTTTGAAGGTGTAGAGAATAACGATCTCTAGTGCAAACATACAGATCCTGAGTTATTCAGGTAAGTCTGGCAGCACTACATCAGCCAAATTAACCAAATAATTTACTTGTTCTTAGTGCTTTCCCTCATTAAAGCATTTTACAAACCCTACCTTAATTAAGGTTCACAGCAGTCCTGCAAGTTAGCAAAATGTCATTATCCTAATTTTACAGATGAAAAAATTGATGAAATGCTGTGCTCGAGGGCACAGAAGGAGACAGTTTTAGGGGCAGGATTAGATATTGGGAACTCTGGATTCTATGCAGCATAGCCAGCTTCTGAAGGCACTGCATGTGTTCTCAGAGGTGCTGAAAACACTGCTTTCCTCTTAGGCCTCCCTTGAAGTCTCTGCTGTCTATAAGGTGACAAAGGAGACTGATCTGAGTGCTGACATGTCCTGTTATCTCATACTTACCCTGCAGAAACAGGCTGTGCCAGATATGTGCTCAAAAGAAGAAGAAAATCAGCAAGGTGACCTTGTTTGGGGTACTGTGGAGTCTTAGAGAACTTCCCTGTGAACAAAGAGGGGCCACAAACAATTTACAGCAGTCTGACCCTGGGCCAAGCCACAGCAGGCACTGTAGCACCTTTGACTGCTGCTGGGTTCCAAAGGGCTCAGGACTTAATCCTCAAACCATGCTGTTTTGCTGAGCCAAAAACATAATGGTGACAGCAAACATATCAAGGATGTCTAGCAAGCTGAGGCAAACACTGATCCAAATGGTGTGCCATTTGCAACCTATCTGGAGTGATGCAGGGGGCAAATTTCTACTCTGAGTCATGCAGCAAAGATGTGAAGCTAGGTCTTCCACCTTTTGAGTCACCACCCTAGCCAGAAGGCTCAGATGGGTGCAGCGGACACTCCTACACCTTCCATTTTCAGGTAAAAAAATATTTAAAAGGCTTTATTTTTCCCAATAAGAAAGAAAAACCCCATTCTACGTGTCAAAGTATTCATCAGCGCAAAGCAGGATCATCACCTGCTACTAAGCTGAACATAAAACATTTGGATCAAAAGGTACCTCAGGATGCCTCTAGTCCCACTTTCTGCTCCAAGCAGGGTCAGCTCTGAAATCAGACCAGGTTTCTCAGGGTTTTATCTAGTTGTGTCTAGAAAACCTCCAAGGATGGAGATTGCACAATGACCCTGGGCAGCCTGCTCTAATGGCGAATTTTCCTCATGATGATTTGTTTTCCTTATATCCAGTTGGAACCAGTTGGACTGGTGTCCTAGAAAATAGTGTGGTGTCTCACCTGTGGCCGCCTCCAGAAATTTTTTTCCTTTGCTTAACCCTTTGCTTAAAAATAATAAGGAGACATTGGAAACTTTTCAGTATGGATTTTGGGACAGTAGCACTCTGTCAAGATCTCATACTGAGGGTTCATGATTATATCAGAAATATGAAAAGAATTTTTTTTTTTTGCGGCAGAATGCAGCAGCTTTTTAAAAACCCAAATGTTATTCCATTTCCTCCATTTGTTTTTATGAGACATTGCTTTCATGTCCCTTAATGGAACACAGATCAGAAGTCTTTAAATCTCTAAAGTTTGCATCACGTCTTAATACCCTGAGGCATAGGTATCATGACTGTGATTTATTGCTGAAGTTCACCTATTATATTCATGTTGCATCAGTAATATTAGTCACCTGCAACTTTCTGGAAATTATTTCATAAAGATATAATAATCAAATTTTCTTGTGAAATTATTTCTATATTTACTTCCCTAACTTAAGGGGTGGGGTGTGAAAAAAAGTTTAGTACAGGATCTACACTTTATTTGAATAACTTCTTAGTAAGTCTACATACACCAAAGTCAGGAACTCTGTGTGCCATGTGAACGAAGGAGGTAATGTGGGTCTCATTTGGCTTTGACTGTTGTGACAAACCAGACCATAATCTCATGTTTGAATAACCCCGATATTGATCTGGTTGTGCCTGTAACAGTGTATGGCATAGCTGTCAAAAACTCTGCTGTGTTTATTTTGTTCAGTGTGCAGGAGTTACTGTACCCTCCTGCCAAAAGAGCTCACTTACTCCATTGATATATTCCTGTCTGATAAATGAAAGAAATGCAGCCTGGACTCTCCCAGAAATCGATGGACAAGAGATTGAGGAGTTGAATGCAACTAATAAGGGTGTGTGTGAAAAGTGATGACAGGCTATTCTGCCATTGTTATCTTCTGGGGAGAAGTTAATGGAAGGATGCTTACCATGGAATGAAATACAGATGCATATTATGCTAAAGCTGTGGTGCTCCAGCCTTCCGATATTGCCGTTTTCTCATACATATTCCTACACCTCAGACTGCAAATGAGAGCATAGTAATCAGTGGCCACACTTCTGATGAGAACTGAAACCCCACTGTGAGTCATCCAAGACCTTGCTATGCTTACTCCTCCCTTGTGAGTTCCTTGCTGTCGCTATCTTTCCCCTCTCTCTCAGCTTTCTTCTGATCTGCACTACATCAGCAGGAGGAAAGCACACAGGGCAGCCCACTCTGTCCATGCTTGAAGGGAGAAATTAAGCAGGGAAGTCTGATCGGACCAATGGACTGATTCCTTGAGTAGTAAAGGGAGTTGTGTTCTTGAACTGTGGCTCACTTGTTAACTCAGCTGCAGTGACTGTCCTTGTTTAAAATAGTGAGTTTTGTAATTTCCACTGCTTCTTTTCCCTCATCTTTTTTTTTTTCTTTTATCTTTTTTTTTTTCCTTTTTTCTGTTTTCACTGTTTCTTCACCTTGGTAGGGGTCAGTGAGACAAAGCCATGAGCTTTGGCACTGCTTAGACCGTAGGTGCCACAGTGATGCTGCCAAAGGAGTTGGCTGATTGGAAAGGCGGATTTGCACTGAGGTCCCTGCTGTCAAGACAAGCCTGAGAGCAGTATCCAGCCAATGAGTTGAAACCTAACTCAGGTTTACTCATGTGACCTGTGGTGGATGCAGTGTAGACATATGGTCGGTTTCACTGGAGGCTAAAAAATTACAATTATTTATGACTCAGTCTTAAGCATGAGACTGCACTTTTTTATTCCTCACAGGTTCTTATTCTCATTTTCTTTTTCCTCCCCTTACTCCCCCCCAAAAAGAAAGATTTTGGTTAGTTTCTACTTTCTTTGTTTCGAACAATCATGTGGTTTCAATGTGAAAGTGTCTGATATGAAAAATACCTCTCTACACTTTGACAGAAGTTGACAAATAGCTCAGCAGGATGAAGTCCTTGCATTTGTAAACACAATATCGTTGTTGACTGTTCAAAGTTCTGCAGCAAACCAGCCATATAATCACTAGTACTTCACTGAACTTCAATACAGAAATTCTTACAGGCTTTTGTGCGTATGCTCCCTTTGGACAAATAGTTGAGGACAGCTCATGTCCTTTTAAAAGCATGCCTTGACTGTTTGGAATAACATCCTGGTAAATGGGACTTGCAATCCTATCATTTTGTTACACTTCTAGAGTGAAGTGAAATTTAATTAAGTACTGAGAAGAAAAAAAAATCAATAGAGTATTGTAGAGTTTCTTTACTTAGAAACTTAGCTGTGAGGATCTTATTTGTGCTAGAAACTTCATCCTGCTGTCCCTGGCATGTCACTCCAGAGCCCAGAATGCACTGAAAGCAATTAATAAATTCACCAAAGCTCATAAATGGGGCAGGGCAACACACTGATAGAAAACCAAAAGTCCGCAACCCTGAGAGATGGGAGCAGTGCTCATAGCAACTTGTGAGAAATGTCTGCCAGAGCTCCTTATGATTCATGTAGCCTCAAAGGAAGAGTTGATGATGATTTTCCCCTACCCTGCATCAAGAATAGCTAGAAAGCAGTACCAAATGCGCTGATGGCTGTCACCCACGAAGGTGAACAGGGCTTTCCCCAAACACAGCTTGAAATGAATTTTCACTGTGTTAGTATATATTGTGCCCAAGGCCAGGTTTTGATTGCTGAATGGGTCCTGGTGCTGTGAGCAGACTCCTTGAAGTCAGTGGGAGTTCACGCAGAGTAATGTGTTTCCCACCAGGAGTAAATGTATCACAATGTGCTTCAAATAATATTTAAGGGCCCAAATCCAAAAAGCACACCTCCAGCTGCTAGAAACTGCATCAGGAGAGAAGTTTCCCTTATTTCAGTAGCATCACCTGCATGGATAGAAATACCCACATCCATAAACTGTATCAGAACCTCGAAACATATTTCTTCTGGAGCAAGGATTGATTATCTGCATTTTTGTGAGCATAATTGAATATTCTGATCTGCATATGCTGAAATCACAATAGTCTCTTCAATCAGGAAAAGGCCCATAGGCCTACTTTCATGCCCTGCCTGATTTTCATTGACCAAATATCCACTGTAGGAAAAATATACAAAAGAAAAGAGAAAATCCCTGTACCTTCTGCTTTGGATAAGGCTACAAATATTTCGTTTCCCAAAGCTTTGTTCCATAACCAGTAAAGAAGTGCGCTCTTAGTCCATAAGATGTATATTGAAAGCAAGCAAAATATACAGTATACGTCTTATTTGTATCTCCATTAAAAAAAAAGACTTTTTTTATGTATTGCATGTGAAAACAGAAGGGTTTGAACCCTACTGCTATTTTAATAAAAGTATTATTTGGATTATACATTATTTTTATATCTGTGGTGAAATATTTTTAGTTGTGAGAGAAGATTTATGTATGGAAATGCTTATACCTATAAATCCAGAGTGCTGAGACATATAGGATATGTTAGGTACTTTTGGTCGCTGAAGTTATACATTGTTTTCATCAGTCTGAGGAAAGAGTGTGTGGGGAGTCAGTTATCAACAAAAAGATCTATCACAAAACAAGCTCTGTAATACTTCAATGGTGGTTCCAAAAAAAAGGAAGGCCTTCTCTTCCCTTTCCCTGTTCCAAAATTGCCATGTCTCTCATACTCTTTTGAAGATGGAAGGTATCATCTGCCTTTGATCTTTAACAGAAAAACTCGGAAACAAATGGCAAGGTATAGAGGACATTTTTAATAGATACTAAATATTTCCCCAAACTGGTGCAGCATGGAGAATCAGAGGCCAACAAAAAACACATGGTCTAGAAACCCAGTCTTCAGCAGAAGTCCATAATTTGCATTAATTATGTCTATAACCATTACATCTGACATTAGTCTGCACTTCTCTAAGCAAACAAGAGATACCATAGTTGTTTAAAGAGTTTTGCTTTGTCTGCCAGTGAATTGGGCTTTCTGTCTTTGAGCACAGAGCTCTTTGATCAGGTGTTCAATAGCCACATTTTTCAAGGCTGATTTCACAGCAACGGTTGTCTGTTTAAAACCTTTAGCATTGAAAGAGCATTCTGCAGCCTGGAAGTGATTATACATTTGATGGTATTTGAACGATGTTTGAAATGCTGAGGTGCATTTTGATATGTAATATTTGCAAGTTGTGGTTAGTCATATGTACCAAAAATAGCATTTCAAGAATGTTCAGCCAAATGGTTTGCTTTTATACAAGAATATACACAGAGACCAAACCAATAAAATTTTAGATTTGGTAAGGAAATTATTGCATAAATATCAAACAAATTTTCATATAATGCGATGTGAGCTGAAGAAGAAATATTGAAGTGATTTTTCTGTGAAGCAGTTTTCTCTGTTAGCAGTTTTTTGAAATGTTTCCTTTTCCCCATGAATAAATGTGAAGTCCTACAAGACAGCTGCCTTTTTATACTGGCAAGTGTCCTGTAACACGCCTGCGGTAGCCTACAACACAGAACTGCCTGTGACTTTCTGCCATGAAACAAAATAAATGTAACAATCATTTAGCTGCTTCACTGCATGTTTTATCAAAAAAATACAAAATATTATGTGTATGTAAAATGCATTATATAATTATACATACTAGCTATAATTTTGAGTGTATATTGAATATTCTATATAAAATAAAAAATATAGAGAAAATTGAGTCTACTTTCTGCTGACCTTCATAAAGGGGAGACTGTTCTGACACAGAAACTTCAGGAATCCTCTGTTCTTTAGGAATCTATTTTCTAAACATTTGAGTGACTATTTCCACAGAGGTTCTCATGCTAAAAGTGACTAAAATGTAACCATTTTTTACTACTACCCGGAATAGCATAATTATTCCCCATCAATTTCATATACTCATAAATATGCATGCACTACTACTGTCTTTGCAAAATGAGAGAAATGTGAGAAAACTTACTTATGGCTTCGGAATATGTTAAGTATTTCACTTACAGGAATCATGAAGACCAATTTCCACCCCCACCCCCCTCAGCACCCCCACATTCTGCCAACAACAGGAATTGATTCGCTCCACTTTTTTCAGAGAAAAGGTGTTTGGCACATCTGGAAAGTGGGCCTGTCTAATATTCTTGCACACACAGATAATGCATATGTTTCATATACAGACAAGTTAAAGTGCCATTGCTCAGAAAAGCCGTTGCAGGCATATTCAGCATTTATCTTGGGCTGACTCTACCTAGGGCTGAAAATTACTGCTGGACATCATAGCCTGAGCTGGAAGGGACCCACAAGAATCATCAAGTCCAATCCTTAGCCTGGCACAGGACTGCCCCCAAGAGCCACACCATGTGCCTGAGAGTATCATCCAAACGCTTCTTGAACTCTGTCAGGCTTGTTGCTGTGACCACTGCCCTGCGGAGCATGTTCTAGTGCCAAACCACCCTCTGGTTGAAGATCCTTTTTCTAACCTAAACCTCCTCTGACATAACTTCAGGCCATTCCCACCACCTAGAATAGCAAAACCAACAACAGAACCATCTACCAATTAGTCCTCCTTGCTTATACATACTGAGGACGACTTGACAATCCTACACACCATTGTATCAGTGAGCATCGAAGTAGCATTGAACCATCTTCAAATTGATGGTTTGAAGAATCATAGTATTACAGCATCATAGAATTACAATGTAGTTTGGAATTGCAAGAGGCCTTTAAAAGTCATCTAGCCCCACCCCCTTCAACAAGCACGGACACCTTCAACTAAACTGGATTGCTCAGAGCCCATTATAACCTGGACTTGAATGTTTCCAAGGAGGTATCTATCACCTCCCTGGGCAACCTGTTCCAGTGTTTTATCACTGCCATTGTAAACAATGT
This sequence comes from Neodrepanis coruscans, assembly GCA_013400695.1. Lineage (NCBI taxonomy): Eukaryota > Metazoa > Chordata > Aves > Passeriformes > Philepittidae > Neodrepanis > Neodrepanis coruscans. The sequence continues at coordinate 16,595 of VYZS01058816.1, read as the reverse complement.
CTTCCTTATATAAGAATATATTCTTATTTCTTTCCATCCACTAGGTTTCTACTCAGCTCCTCACCCTCAGGAGACTAGCAAAAGAGGAACTTGTGCTACCACTGTAGGAACTGAGAAACAGGCTATTGCCAGTCTGGGCAAGACCAGCCTACTAACCAGTGGGGACACGCTGCCCGTTTTCAGTGCTGCTGCTGACATTGGGACAGGCAGAAGGGTTTTTATGTAGCACTGCCTCACTTGATAAAAAAATGAGCCTGCAGAATTTATTAGATTAAGCCATCTGCTTCTCAGTCATTCTCCTACACTACCTCTGACAGTGACTGACAGGAAAGAAACAATGAATTTACAGCAGTGGGTGAGAATCAATTGCGTTCCTGATCCCTCTTCCAGAGCTGCTTGGAGCTTTTACAGTGCGATATGGAGTATTTGGTAACACACCTCTTTTGAACTTTTAAGATGTAGGGTTAGCATTCATGGTTACTTTTGCTTTGATTCTTGCAAGAACCAATGAAGAAAAGCTTGAAAAGGAGTTTAGTGTTTGCAGTCGTTATTGTTCGCTGAGCTAATGAAGGAGAAGCTTCACTGTGTAGTCTCAGGTCTTCTCTTGTTTTTAAAAGAAACACATTCAAAGATCATTTGATCTTACTGACATATCACTACAGATTTCAGTAAGTTTTGAATATGGCTATGAGAGCATGTTCTTTTAACAGGAGTTTTCATTAACTGATTCCAGTCTGGAACACTCAATTTTTTGTCTTAAGTACATAATCTTCATCGCAAAATGACTTGTGGTTGTGCATGCTTCTTTTGACTATGTTTTTTTCCGTTAATAATGAAAACTGAAAACATTGTGGGTTTTTTTCCTGATATTTACTTGATGTGAAAATCAGGTGTAAAAAATAATGAAGTTCTGCCAAAACAAGAGAAGAATTTGCTTTGATTCATTTGTATTGCAGAAGAATTTTATATATTAGTTCTGTTGCTTTGAAACCTTATGTCCCAAACCTTGACTACTTTCAAAACTATACCAGTTGATCTAACTGGCAACAATACTTTTGCCTGCAATCCTCAAATGAATAAAAAATAGACTCTCTTGAAATTAATCAGAGATTGAAGGCAGCAGCATAGCTCATTTGTTTCAGCTACTCTAACAGTCTCAAGAAACAAGTGAAATAACTGCCATTTCTAAAATCATTCAGGTGTCCTCAGGAGTTAGTTGGTTACCTGATGCATATGCTGTGTGTATTCTTGGTAGGAGTTTGTGGAGGAAGCCATTTACAAGCAAAGAGGAGCACCAGCAGTAGCTCAGCAGAGAGAGGAGCCCTCAGGCTAGCTGCTGCATAAGGCAGAATGCAGGTTCCTGACCTTGCAGTGTGTGCTTGGTGGTAGACATCAGATCTGCTAAATTGGATCTTCTTCTCATTAGCCTGCACATCTTTGCCAAGGGCAGGTCTTTACTCCAGGTTAGCTGCACTGCATGGGCTTCCTCCTCTCCTGGCAAGCAGCACCTCACCAGCATCTTGCTGGGCAAGCAGCCACCAGTGGCTGGCTGGCCAGGGTGAAAAGTCCTGAGACAAGTGATGTCTCCTTCTGAATGGCTCATGGGTTTTATCTGTCCAGTGCCTTGCTGGTGCTGCTGGCAGGGCCACATCCTCACAGCCGTGCTCACCATTGGCTGGAAAACAGTGAGTGCAGGTGGGCTAAAACCAGGCAGCATCCTGACTATATTGGCTGCTACCGCCATGGACTCATGACATATGGCCAGTGCTCGTCACTGTGTGGTCAGCTGCTCTTTTTTACTTTAGCATCCTCTCTGAGTGGCAGCTGTGCTCATTCACATTTAAAAAAGCCCAGGCCCCAGGCAGAGTAGGGCCCAGATTGACTTGGCTGGAGCTGTCACAGGAGTCAGCCAGAGGAGGTGCTGGAGGAGTCAGAGAGCCAACAGGGAAGCTTCCAAAGTAGCTCAGAGAAAACACTGAAGATACGGTGTGCCTTAAGCCATGCCCATCTCAGGGCAGAGCACCAGGTGCCACTTGCCTCTTCAAAATTTTTAAGTCTTTACTCCTTTATAGAGATCTATGCTTAAAATTCTGGTGTTTTCCTTCCTGTGGTATTTTTGCAGTATTTTAGTGTTATATGTCAGTAGCCAGCTCATGCATGCAGGAGACAAAGGGATGCTTCCTATGCTTCCTGCTCAAGACAACCTAGGCCAATGTCTTCCAGCTCTATAACACATGGCGAGATGGCACTTGAGGTACACGTCTCCTGGTGAAGCTGTCCATCTTTTCATGGCATTGCTAAACACCAAATGGAAGAGAGAAAAAGATTACAGATAACCCAGGGACAGTTCAGTTACAGCATTACTCTGTGGAGAGGGGACAGGCTGTGCTCCAAGCCCTTCCCATTGAGCACATCTCAGATTCCACCTCACCGTGCATAAACTCACCGTCAGAAACTGTGGTTCTATAGAAGCAAGTTCAATCCTGTGTTCCTTCTCTCCATCAATAAACATTTATTTATCCCATGCAAAGGGAAGAAGCACAAATAGGGCACTGTGCCCCACTGGAGAACAATAATTCCATACGTCCGTCTATCGTGGCACGTTCCTGGGCAGGAGTTTGAAGTTGCCTTGGAATCAGGCTTTGCTGGTGAGACAGGCAGAGGAGTACCTGCCCTGACACTCCCCAGGGAAGGGAGGTGTGCAATAAGAGACTGACTCCTGAGCTGCTCAGCATCATCAAGGCAGGAGCACCTCATGACATTCTGAGAAGCAAAATGTCATGACCCTGAAAAATGCAAGTTTGGGAAATACTGACATACTCAAGGTGTTTCATTAGTTTTGGGGAAAAGGAAAGCTACTGTAACAGTTAAACTATTATTTGTGAGTAGTCTGTGGTACCAGGAAGCACAAAGTAGATACAGTAAAACTAAGAAATATTTGTACATTATTAGATTAGGTGTAAGAAACATGATTTTGTACTGAGTAATGTGACTTGGCAATGATTATATTCCTAAACCTACAAGACACAAACTAGTGATTTCTAAAAGAAGGGGGGGAAAGGTGTTGTGCAAAAGGGGAGAAAAAATGTCATATTATCTGTTGGAATTGCTGCGATGTGATGAAAGTGATTTGTAGAAATATCCACAACTCACCAAGAAGTACTGCCTGTGTCTCATCCCATCCGTAGGAGAAGAAAGCTGGCATGTGTAGAGCTTCTTGTTCAAAGCACTGAGCACATCCTCCTCCTTCTACTGCCTTGCCTGGTGGCATAGCAAAACACGCTTAGCTTTCACTGAAATCAAGAGCTGAGGTCATTTAACATCCACCTGAAACATTTTGCATCTTGTGATATAAGTTACTACAGCTTTTGGTTTGTTTGTTTTTTTTTTTCACCTCTGTGCTGTGCAGGGTACTTGCTACACTTTCTAGTGTGCTAGAAAGCAGAGGCAGGAATATTTTCTGGTATTCTGTGGAGAGGTTCAGCTCTAGCTCCAGCAATCTGTGTTTTCTTTTTATAACAGCACCTCTCCCTGTGGTATTTTAGCACTTGCAAAGGGGTAATCTCAGAGAGTAAATACATGACCACTCCTCTGAGTTGCCTAGATTGGATTTGTCCTTTAATTCCATGTTCTGGTGGGATTGCTTATGTAACAGGTTTTTTTTTTCCTTTCCTTAACTTAAGGTTATAATTCTATGGTATGGAGAATTAGGCAAACATTTCATATCATAGAACTACAGCCTGTGGGTGTGATGGGCTTTGGGCCAACATCCCTGAACAGACTAATGTTTTTTGTCATTTTGAGGAGTTAGGAAATCAGACAAATCACATGGAAATGAGAAATAGTAAATGTCTTCAGTTAAAAATTATTTTCTCAAGATGGTTTCAACAAAAATATTGAATATTGGAAATGTCATTACACCTTTTTCAGTGTTGCAAATGTAGTCCATCGGGCCTGTTTTAAAGGAGTAAAGGGGAGGAATAGAAACAAAAGTGGATAAAAAGCTTCCAGAAAATCCCAAATACATAATTTTCTCTTAGGGAAACAATTAGTTTAAGATACGTGATGATGGAGGGGATGATTTTCTAGAAGAAAACAACATAGCACTTTCTGCTCAGAAAAAGTATTTTACATGCACAGTTTGAATGGCTGTATGAGGGTCATATGCATAGTGTCCTTTTGGTGTCTTCTGTTGGAGTGGCTTTCTAAGGAGCAGTGAAAACCACCCATTGGCAAGCTCATGAGCTGTCCTCCCTGATTCTTCCCAGAACAACTCCATAGAGTTGCTGCTCCAGTTGTTACTCCATAGAACAACTGAAAAGATTAATACATGTAAGGTGTGTCATCTTTCTGTAGATCTGGGCAGCGTCTGTGCAGTCTGAATGGGAGCAGCTTCCCATTAAAAGAGGGGCATCCCACCAATCACTGGCAGGATATTTTCTTCTAGTACCTCTGTAGTCTATTTGTTTTCTTTTTATCTTGTGCATGAAGGATGAAATTAGCTCAAACCAGACAATTCCACTTGCAGAAACACTGCTCTGGCAAGCCTCACCACTAGCAAAGTCAAACCTTTGGCTCAAGGAAGAGAGGCTGTGTCTTTCATCTTCTTGATGGCTTCAAGACCAGCTGTACCATTCACCTGGGATGATATATGACTAAGACTGATAGGGCAGTTGGTGCAGGGAAACAGCACCCTCTTCCAGAAAAAGTCAAGCCAAAGGGACACATGAACAGAATTTTAGTGGTAGAAAGAAGGGCCTACACTGCCTTTCAAAATGAGAGGGATGATTAATTGGCTGCTCAGGCAGCATTGTTTTCCCTGCAATGAAATCTCTCCTTTGGAGCTGGGAGACATACTGCTGATGCTGCTTAATCACTCATTTGGGACACCAAGGTAGGTTCACCACAGCCCTGGGAGGACAGTTAGTGCTTGGGAGGGTAATACCAGATTCACACACAGTCACTCCAGCTCTGGGCAGGTTTGCTGTAAAGCCATAAACTGGTCAGTTCTGTCTTTTTCTACCTTCATTTGCCCATTTGAATGAATTAAAAGATGGACATCGTGGATTAGTTGTTTAATAGATTCTACTGTGCTTTGCATATGCAGCACATGATTTAAGCAACCCCGTGGCTGTGCATGTTCATTAAAAGCCCAGGAGTAGTTGTATTACAACAGGCATGTGTATTTTGGCAACCCCAGTTTTGCAGATGCATCAGGTTGCAAACAGAATTTAATGTGATTTCAAATAAACCATGTGAAAATATTACGAGCTCTTCCATTTGTCTGGATTAGCATAAGCTCTTCCTTCCCTCATCTCATTTCCCGCATGTTTAAACTACAAATACAGCTGAATTTAAATGTAATCCTCATGTCTTTACCAACTCATCTTCACCGACAAAATTGCATCATTAAGGAACAGTAGTGTAAGGGGGGACTAGTTTCCTGTTTCTAAATGTGATAAAAGCAAACCCATCCAAAACTGTGCTAGTGAGTTAAATTTATCTCTTTAACACAATAAAATTGGTATCACAGAGCATACAGGTACCAACCACATCCACCCAAAAGTAATAATTAAAAAAAAAAGAATCTAAGTTCAGGATTACCAAAGCATTTCTGTAAATTTGGAATGTCTTTTTAAGTTCATAAACATTCATTATTTATAAGGAGACCCAGTGCCTGAAGAAAGCGGGCAGTTTAACCTATTATTGATTAATTTTACGATCTTCAGAAGCAGCTGGTATGTATTTCAGGGCAGAAATGGAGAAGCTGAAGATCCAGTGCATACTCTGGAGAACTGCTAATGCCAGTTCTACCTGTGAGGTAACAAGGGGCTGATCAAGCCCAGTGCAGCTGGGAGAGGTGAGCAGTCATAACCTGATACCCTGATCCATCTAGTAGTGTGCAGTCAAACAGTATATATTTGTTTTGGAGATGAGGATTTTGGGATTGGTATAAGACAGGCTTCTGCAAGAGCCATTTCTTTTAGATGGAGGAGTGTCTAGGACCTGAAGCAACTCATCACCTGGAAGTTGTAGAGAGAACCCTGAAGACTGTTTCAGCTGTGGCTTGCTTTGTCATGGTCAAGGATGGGACTGTGGGAACTACAGTAAAAGGTACCACCAACCAGATCTAAAAGTGTTTTTCAGAGAAAGTGACTTCAGTGAAAAAAACTAAAAATCACCTCTCAAAAGGACTTCTTACCAGAAGGAAAGTGTAAGTACCAAATATTTTGAAAACCTCTCTTTTTCTACAATTTAGATACTCAGATTCCCCTCTGTTATTGCCTGCCCTGCCTTGAAGAAGATAGTGACTACTGAAAGAGATGGTTAATGGAGGCACAGAAACATGTAACTTGATCATGACCAACTATTACAACAAATGCAGAGAGAAGTGAGACATCACGGGTGGTCTGGTGGAGCTCTTGTGCTGTGGCAAGAGGAAATGTACAGAAAAACCTAAGACACATATACACCATCAGAGACATCAAAGTGGCCGTACTTAATCAGACTATTTGTCAATTTGACCTAGAGTGGAGCCTCTGACCATAGTCATAGTGTACAAGTAATCGAGACTACAATAACAGGTTAGGTGTGTTTTCCCAGAATGTTCTTCCAGACTTCTAAAATTTGCAGCTTGTGACCCAGAAGGTTTATTCTGTTTTTTAGAAAATGCAGTGGATGTATTTGAATTCAACTGGTTGTTTTTGATCGAATGTGAATATTTTATCCTGTCTCTGTGAAGAACAATTTCCTTTTGGTAGTTCTGCCCTGGCCACCTGCTGATGTGACTGGGTTCTAGTGGGACACCAAACTCATGTAGGATTCCAATAGTTACTCCCTAGCCCTAACCCTTGTCTTTTGGAGGGTCTAGAGCTCATCAATCCCTGGACATGTCCTTACCTGAGCTGGAGAGTTCCCTGGAGAGTCTGTGGCTGCTCTTGGTGTAAAAGCTGTTCCACACCTCTGAATATCCTGGTTAATCCATCTCTGAATCTTTTTCTATCTTCTATGTTTGTAATGAGGACAGATGTGCCCTTTGTGGAGTGATACTGAAGTTATGAAGTGGCAGAACTATCTGTTTTGGCGAGACCAGTCTGGCATCCAACCCTATTCACTCTTTTGAAGAAGCTCATCACCTCTGCAGCTGAGGACCAGTGCACAGCTGGGCTGCAGGGCACTCACCAGCAGGGACCTTGACTGGGGTTAACAGTTCTGCCACCCCTTCTCCTCATGGGTTGAAGTTGATTGCAGGAGCTGATCCTTTCCCTAAAAAGCTGGGTAACTTGGGGACAAGGGGAGAATTCAGAGAGGGAGGTGTGTGATGGAGAAATGCTTCTGAGACCACCAGCCTCTTCCTCACAAGTTTAATAATTGATGGCATAGCAATAATAGTTTTTTTCCCCCAGCATGCCAGTCCTGTGGAATGGATGTCACCCACCTCACATAGCCTAGGCTCACAACAGTGAGCTTTGTTCTTACAGGCTACCCAGCCTTACTGGTGTACCACATTGTGAGTTTACAGACAGTTTCATGACTTTGCCAGGCATCATTCCCCCCAGCACTTTTCCAACATTGTTACTTTCTCAATACTTTGAGCCCCATCAAACTGTTACATGTGTTTCTTCATTTTTTTCTGGGTGTATTAGCTTGTGTTGTTCAGATTGGATTTTACTATTTGTGGTGGTTTTACCACAAATTCAGCGATTTTGGAGCAGAGACTCTGAGAGAAGTCACAAACACACCTCAAAATGAAGAAAACACACAAATATCACAGTTTATTTTGCGCAAACACAAAAACCCGACAAATAAAGTGCAAAACAGACAAACAAATTAAATTTCCCAGGTCCCGCGTTTGAGGTGAGGACGCTCTGGAGATAGTGCTTGTCTCTCTCTCCCTCTGGGCCTGGCTGAGAGACTCTGGGGTAATTAGAAGGGAGCACGTGGTCTGAAGATCCCCTTAGCCGCAAGCCTCTGCCCGGGTTTGACTGAGGGAACAACTCAAGAAAATTATAAAAAAAA
>VYZS01058812.1:0-15247 GCA_013400695.1 Neodrepanis coruscans | reverse complement strand
CTTTAAGATCATCAAGCCCAACACCTTGTACAGAATTCACAGACAGTGGTGCAGCAAGGAATGTCCATGAGGGGGTTTGTCTCATTATTTTCTACTCATTATTTCAGCTCATCTACATTAATCACCTCGGTTCACCAACAGAAGCAGTGGATACTGATGACAGCCTGCAATAAATGGACTGGAGTGTGTTCCTCTGCAAACTGTACAGAATTGTACATGAACCTCACGTTTCCAGCCCATGAGCTGCATTTAATTATACCAAAAGGAGAGGGCTTTGATAAAATTTTTATTTGCAGTGGAACACTTTGCACTAAAAGAGCCATAAAAGCAAGCGGTGCAACCTGTCATCTCCTCCTCAGCAAATGTAAACCCAACTCCCAAGTCTCACACGTGGATTTGCAAAGTATGAAAGTGCCTCACCAAGGTGTTTCCAGAAGGAGGCAACTCAGTGGCCACCAAACCCCTTGCCTTGTTTGCCCCCTTCCCAGTGTTTTGGCTCTGAGCTGTGTGTTTGTGGCTGGAATTCAGCGAAGCAGAGTTATGTTTTCTAAGCCCTCTCTTCATCTCTTTACCCTCGATTGCTGTAACGGCCCAGGTTCCCATAGAAACTGAGAGTAAAGAGCAAAAGCATAAAAAACAAATGAACAGGTCAAAGCTGGCGGTGTTCTGGTTTATTAGATGGATAAATATGACTAATGGGTGTAGGGTGTGGAGTCCTTTCTACTGGAAAAGCCAGATAGTGCTACACCTTATCAAATAAATACAGGGAATAGAAATCATAAAGCCTGGGGCTGCCGAGGGCTGGCTCTGAAGAGGTTGATACCACTTGCTGAAATGGAGTTCTTTTCTAAATTATTCATTTCTGGAGCCAGCAAAATCCTGTCTCCCTGTGTGCAGGTCTGATCCTGAATCCCTCAAATACCCCAAGGCACTCTCAAGTCTCAGCTGCTGATGCTGGAGCTTTGCAGTATGGGAAACAGGCATTGATTCCACAGGTATTTAGGACCTTCTGACATGGATTTCATAAATTTTAATCAATATTGGCATAAAGACTGGAGTTACAAACCATTTACAAATGGTTTCCTGAGGGAAGATCAGGCCAGTGCTTTCCTCCAGCTCTCTGGATGCTTTGGAAGAAGTTGATGCATTTTGAACGTGTTCCTGGATAATTATATTTTTTAACAGAACTGGCTTCAAATAACTAATGAAAGGGGCTTTGTAAAGGTGAAGGACTTCAGGAAAACTGTCAATTTGATTGCCCTGGTGAGCTGCCAACATGATAATAGGATTCTTCCTAACAGGAACACTGAAAATGGGAGAGAGAGACTACTATGACTATAAACTGTTTTAAGCTCTGAATAGTTTTTAGAAGCTCACAATAAAATACAATTGAATATGTGAGAAAGCAGTATTTTTTTTTCTAAAGATGCTTTGAGGTGCCAACACAGAGACATTCCAGGATTGCTTCTCTCTGAGCATCCTCACTGTGCCTTCTGCAGAGGGGTGACACAGATAAGCCTGTCCTGATCCCAGAGCAAGAAGGACAGATGCCCTCTACTACAAATATTCACCTTCTAAGCACTTCCAGCCACTAAAACTCGTGGAAAATCAGGAAAACTTTAAAAGCACTCAGGGGTGTGTGGTTATTTTTCTTTCCAGGCCAAACTGTGACATCCAACATTCAAAGGGGGAATTCATCAGGGAGGCTCCATTTGGCCCCTGGCAACCTCAGAGCTCAGCTTTGTCAGGCTCAGCTCCTCTGCTTAATGGCAGAGGAGGTGCTGCAGGTCAAACAAACACTTGAGTTTCTCTCCCCCATCCGTGTTCAAAACAACCTTGCAAAATGCTTGAAGCCATTCAAAAACCCACTTTAGAGGGACCCTGCACTCGACAGACTCCCACCTCTGGATGTGCCCCTGCCAAACCATCACTTCAGGAAAGGGAAGGTGAAGGGCTGCCTGTTTCCAGCCTTTATAACCTTCCATTCCTCTCCTGAGAAGCCTGGATATTTTTTCCATTTCCAGGCAGCTGTCCTGGACAACAAGGAACCTGCCTGCTTTAAAAAAAGAGAGGTAGAAACACGCAGAGAAACAGCAGAAACCCCTCGTCATTTTGCTTCTGCATTTACCAGGTTCACTAAAAGGAAGTTTAAGGAACCAGAGCTTTGTTTGAGATGGTTGGAAGAAAAGCATTTGACTGAGATTTTATTTTTGAGGGAGCTTTGTGAGGTGCTGAGCAGGTCCATGACCACTGGCAGGGTGTTCCCAGCCCTTTGCAAAGGCTGTGACCATAAAATATGAAAGCAAATCCTTTTTGCTTTGAATGCCAGCTTTAATACTTAGCAAGAGCAGGAATAAACAGTAACCTTGGAGCTGTATTTTCTCCTCAAAGCAGGAGGTCATGCCCTCCCATAGTACTTGCTCAACCCTTAACAAATATTTTCATGCCCAGATTCAGAATATGACAACTCAGCTGTTGCATTGTTACTAAAGCAGCTTATTTGGAGCTGGTAAAGGGATCAGAAAACATCTTCCAAAGCTAAACTCGAGGCATTCATTTCCCTTGGTGTAAGAAGTGGGAAAGCAAGCCAGGGGAATTCAAGGGGATGTTAATGTTTCAGAGCAGCCAAGTCCTTGGCTTCTTTATTTTTGCCAACCCAGCATCTGTAGGGCCTTGTTAAAGGAGTCCCAGCACTGGCCTGAGCAGCTGCCAGCCCCTTTCCCATCCCTGGCTCCTCATCTCCAGCCATAAGAACTCCATTCTGCCCCCCAGAATGAGTGATATCACTGCTGCACAGGAACAGCCTTCAGAGGGGTGAAGGAATAGTGAGAAACACACCTTTCTTAGAAAGCACCTCCTTTCAGAAGGAAGGATTAGGAAGTGCACCCAAGTCTGTGACTTAGTCCAAGAGCAGGGTCAGTACCAGGCTCTGGGGCTGCAGCTCTGAGGGGGCTGGGGGGTGGCAGAGGCATTTGCTGGGGATCATCAACAGCTGAGCAAACTGCACAATTTGGAGCCCATGGGATCAGTCTAATCCCTTGCTTTGCGATCAATAAATGAAGTTATTTGATGTTTGCTGCAGAGCAACCTGACAATTGTACTGGAAAATGAACTGTGAGATAGTAAAGACTGAGCTCAAACATGTCTCTGTGTGAAGGTTTGCTGAGCAGAGAGAGACAGAAACACTCCATTGCCATGGCTAAAATGAATTTTCAGTACAGCCATCAATGAGGGCCTTTTAACTTCCATCAGAAATTTAATAACAATAGTCCTATTAGAAACCTCCAGGTAGTTTTACATCAACATCCAATAATGGGCAAGATCAGACTTTGATCTTCTATTTTGAGCTTTACAGGCCCTGAGCTTTCTCACATATTCCGAATGTCATGTTATCTCTACTTTTGATGTTTTATCTTGTTATACCAATGCCAAAGCCGTGGGATCAGCTCAGTCACAAGAACAGTTTTTCCTTCTTTTTTATTATTTTTTTCAATTGATTTAAAGATTCAGAGCTCAGCACTTCTCCAATCATTTACTGGAGTGTTTAGCCAGGCACTGAGAAAATACAGAAAATGCAACTGAGGGCAAATCCATGTAAATGGTGCACAGAACAGCCAGGACAACCCAGAGCACTGCCCAGCTGGGGAGCTTGGGTGCCCTAAGTTGTGGCTGCCCCATCCCTGGAAGTGTTCCAGGCCAGGCTGGATGGAGCTTGGAGCCACCTGGGACAGTGGGAGGTGTCCCTGCCCATGGTCCGGGTTGAAAGGGACCTCAAAGCTCATCTTGTTCCACTCCCAAGTCCCATCCAACCTGGCCTTGGACACTCCCAGGGATGGGGAAGCCACAGCTTCCCTGGGAGACCACCCTCCCAGCCAGGAATTCCTGCCCAGTCTCCCATCTCTCCTGCCCTCTGGCAGTGGGAGGCCATTCCCTGTGTCCTGTCCATGTCCACACCCAAAGTCCATCTCCAGGCAGAAATCCTGAAGCACATTCAGACTGTAAGTTATATATAGAAAGTAATTTGAGCCCTCAGGAGAACTGATGAATTATTCTTCACAGGGAAGATGGGGAAGGGAAGGAAGGTTTGTTTTGGTGGATCAGCCGAGGGCGGGATGGAGGCGGCAGCAGCAGCTTCGGAGTTGAGGCTGCCCTGGGGTTTCAGTCATGGCAGGATTAAATTTCTTCCATTTCACACTTGGGTGATTGAATTTCACCTTCAGTGTGACACAGTTACTGGTCAGGGCTCAGCTGAAGTCGCTGTGCAGTTTGTGGGTGCCACGTTCAGGAACTTCCACAGGGTAAACAATTAATATTTACTCATCTCTGAAATAAGGACCTCCCCTCTCTCTGCTCTTTAAACAACTGCACACACCAACATTTCTAAACTTTGGAGCTATTCCCATCACATCCCAGCCTAGGAAGTATTTTGGGTGAATGGAAAGAAACTTCTTTATCTGGCAACACCTCTTCCAGCTCTGCCAAGACAATTTGACAGTGAAGAGATGATGCTTTCCCATCTCCTCCCCTGGTTCTTCCCTCCTGGAGCCCAAATCTCCTCCTCCCAAGCCTTCCCTGGGTGCCAGCACCATCCACACACTTGTCCTTCATCTCTCACTGGCTCTACATTTCCAACTTTCCTTTCCATTACCAAATATTGGAGGTGCTAAACCAGACTCTGAGTCCTGGGATTAGTGCAGTATTCCCAGCAGTTCCTGCAGGAAGTATTTAGGTAAGTGCCAAAGGAATGGTTGACATTGCCAATGCCCAGACCATCAAGTGTTCCCACCATGTCCAACTGGAATGGCCTAACACCCAGATCCACCTTTGCCACAATCTCTTCCTGTTTCATTATCATCATTACCTGCTGCATTTTCATCTCACCAGGACAGCCCTAATGCCACAACCAAAGCTTCAAAGGCCCTGACTTGTTTTCACCACCATTTCCATCTGACATCTGACACAGCCCATTACTGTATCAAAAGGTCAGTGGGGCAAGGGGGACTATAGAGATTATTAACTAATAAAACCAAGCTGCTTTTAAAAGCTATTTAATATCTCCCTCATGAGGACCCCAGTGCAGCTTCTCCAGAAAGCAAGTATATAGCAATTCCCCTTCAGGAAACAAAGTCATAATGTAGCAGCCTTGGTACCTTCATTTAGGGACATCACCCTGAAGGTTATCTTGGTGTGTACCTGCATTTTCAATTGATTGATGAGGTCAAATTCTAATTAACACCTATTTACTACACCAACCAGGAAAATTCAACAGGCAAACTCGGATACAAAATACAAGTGGCTTTGGGAGCAAATTATTTAAGGCTGAACTCTGTGATAAGCAAAATTCTCCAGCAGAAAGGAAAGAACCTCTCACATATCAGAGGCCAAATAATGCCACCTAAAAATCTGTTTCTCTGAAGAGCAAGATGTTTAAAGTCAGAGGAGGTATCAGTTGTTGTTTCTCTACAGCACTCACTAAAGAAGAGAATGACTTTAATTATTTACACAGCTTCCAAAAAATCATTGCAACCTCTAATGAGCTTTTTCCCCCCTTTTTGCACATCCCATGAGATTCCCCACAATCTGGCCAAGGCAAAACCCATATGGTCCCTAATTCAGAAGACAATGGACACAGAGGCAGAGGGAGCCCATCATCCCAGCTCCAGGGCTGCCCTAATGCTGAGCCAGAAAATACTGTCCCTTGCAGAAAATAATGACTAATCTGATCACATTCCATGCCTTGGTGAGTTGTTTCAGCCAAAGTTTTCCAAAGCTCCAGTTCACTGCCAAGTCAGCCCTTCACTAAATCATTCTCTTTAATTGGTGGCTCCCATTTTTGGAAGACTTAACTCTGCCAAGTTCACTTTTGGCAGGGCTTGAAATCTTGCTTGGCTTTTCTTATCTGTGTTTCTAAAAGGAAACAAGATAAAGAAACACAAAGCCCCTTTTCCTAAGGCACAGGGTTGTTTGTTATCCACACAAACCCAAGGGGCTGGGCTGGATGTCAAAGCCAGCAGGGACCAGTGTCCTGCAGCCACAGCAGCTGCACACAAAGCTTCCCCAAGCCTTCCCATCACAGGGATTCTCAGGAAGACAAGATGGACTGTGAGTGTGCCATGGCCCATTTCTGGAGCTGAAGGGCCAATCCAGCCTTAAATGAACTGGCACCTCCAGACCATCCCAGGGCAGGTGTCTGTGCCACAGGCACAGCAACACCTGTGACCAGACCCCTGCCAACCACCTTCAGGCAAGGGCTGCCAGCACAGCCCCAACAGAGAGCACATTTTATACACAAAGGGCATTCAGATACCTCTTTGGTCCACCTAAGGAAAGTGGTTCTGAGGCAAATCCTGCTCACAGCACTGAGAGGGACAAAAGCACCAGAGATGGGCTCCTTCAGGTCACATTCAACAAGATGCTTCAGGATCTGGTTTCCCTTCCTCAATTTTCCATAAAGAATGCACATAAATTGGAAAAATATTAATAACCACCCTCTGCACCAAAATTCAGTCAATGAACCCCTGGGATGCTTTGTTGGGAATAAATGGAGTGAGGAAGTGGGTAAAGTGAAAAAAGGAACAACTCAGTAAGACAAAAGGTTTACAGTGAATCATGGAATTATTAAGGAAGGGAAAGAGCTCTAAGATCACTGAGCCCAATCATTAACTGAAACCCTTAATTAATATACAACTCCAGGAAGACAAAAGGGCACCCAAGGAAGGAGCTGCCAGAAAAGGGAAAGGCATCAGACACCTACACAAAGGTCCCTGTGAAAAGGAACCATTTTTTGGTTCTGAGTGCCAGCACATGCTTCCCCAGGGCTGCAAGGCAAGGAAAAGCAAGGAAAAAGGCAAGGAAAAAGTGCAACCAAAACAGTCCACACCCGCAGAGAGCCTGGAGCGAGAGCACCTTGGCCAGGCAAGGCTCCTCCAGCCGGGTGGTGAGGGACAGCTGGGTGGTGTCACCGTGTCACGGCAGAGGCTCTCCCTGCTGCAGCCATGTCATGGAAAAGTGGCACCAGGCTGGAGGGAACCTCCCCAGTGACATTGTTAAGGGCTAAATCAGTGCACAGGATTAGCTGCAGGAGTTTCTGGATGGGCAGGGGCCAGGAGGAGGGATTAGTGTGCCTGCAGCTCAGGGTGTTGGCTGAACCCTCACCTCACTTGGCACCAACAGCTGCAGCAGAAACCACCAACCTGTTTGCTCCTGGATTCATGGAATCTGTCTGGAAGCAACCTACACTTAATGGGTATCCTGATCATTTAGGTATCTCCTTGATGCCCTAAATACCAACAGGGCACTGCTCCTCTGGACTCCCATTTCCTCAGATTCTGAAGCAAATTACACATTTGGTCCTCTCCTTCACCTTTTCTCTGCTAAGGTTGGAACTACAATACTCATTAGTCAGTGAATTTATTAACTCATCTGAACACAACTGAGGAGTAGGGTATTATAATGAATATTATAGTCTGTATAATTCTATAATTAAAATTATAGGCTGTAATTAAAATGACAGTCTCACAGATGATTGCTGATTTAAGAGAGAGAACACAAAGGATAGATGTGGAGGGGAACTGCCAAGCTCAAGCTCACAAAAACCAGGAAAGTGGCTCCAAAATCAGTCTTAGTTGGAGAGAAAATATTGATTGGAAAGAAGTGAATCAGTCGTGGTGCTGAGGGAAGCTCATGTTATAAAGACAATCCCTGGAACCACGAGGGTAAAACAGGCTTTGTTCACTTGCTTTCCTAGACAAGAAATGTCTCCTTGAGGGAAGACCAAAGCCAAAGTTCATTGCTGGAACATTCCCCAGCTCCAGGAGCACCCTCAGGGCTCAGCTGGGAAAACACAATCACCAACAGAAAAACCCCAAGGCATCAGCTGAGTTCTCTCATAATTTTGGGGTTTAGCCTGACTATGGTTTCACCCATAAGCTTTCTGTAAGGCCTTTCCCATGGTTTGCAAAGCCATGTTCTAACATTCTTTCCAAGATAAACGAGGTAG
This sequence comes from Neodrepanis coruscans, assembly GCA_013400695.1. Classification (NCBI taxonomy): domain Eukaryota; kingdom Metazoa; phylum Chordata; class Aves; order Passeriformes; family Philepittidae; genus Neodrepanis; species Neodrepanis coruscans. Next base: position 7,248 of record VYZS01058812.1, on the reverse strand, counting down.
GAAGAATATTGTAGCAGCAAGATGAAATAGAAGGCCCAGAGACCCTGGAGAAGCCCCAGGGTGGGAGCAGATCCAAGGGAGGGCACAGAGGAGAGACAAATTCTGGTTGGATATGTCAAGGCGTAATGGATCAATGAATATTATAAATATAATGTGATAAGGGGGGCTGGGGCACCTCCTTGGAATCTGGAAGCTTCTATTAAAGAACTGCACTTTACCTCTATTACCCTTGTTTGGAAGTTCTTTCCTCTCTCTGACTTCGGGAATCACAATAACAGTGGAACTCTCCCAGACAGGGAGGACTGGTGGATACAGGGAAAGCTCTGAGCCTGAACTTCTGCCCCACATCTGCTCAGCCAGCTCTGCGACCCCAGGAGCACATCCCAGCAGGGAAACAGGAAAAACCCACCAGTGCCACCAGTCTGGTAGGTTTTTACAGCCAGGGAAAGGTTTGGCTCTGAAGGGATCCTAAAGATCATTCAACTTCCACCAGCCCAGTGGCACCCAGCCTGGCCTTGGTCATCCTGATCCACCTGATCCACAGGTTCTACACAAGGTTTCTGCCCATCCCAAGGCCTTTTGCCACCTGGCACATGAGTTCTGAAAGGGAGATGTGAGCTACAAGGATGCAAAAAGAGGGTCAAAACCCTGGGATTTGTGTAAAAACTCACCAGACCCGAATGTGCTCTTCATTCCGAGTCCTTCCCTCCCACAAACCTCCTCTTGGAAAAGATGAGCCCTTGAAGGACAATTAGCTGGGGCTAATTAAGAGCTGCTTGAAAAGTAATCCAGGTTAAAACTGATGCCAAGGAGACTTTTGTCCCTGAGGAGTTTCATTGTGTGAGGTAATTCCTGAATCACAGAACTCTCTGGAAGGGCTCACAACGCCCCTGGTGTCCCTCTCCAAGTACCTCTGCCCTTTCCCCTCTTCTATCCCTCTTTTTCCAGACCTGGTTTGCTTTCAAGGAGCCCAGCAAATGTGAATGTGGTATTTGACTACAAAGAGCCCCGTTTTTCCAAAGAGCATTCCTTGTTTTGATGTTTCTCCCGGCAGAAAACACGGATCCCTTCAGCTTTGTCCCAGGCAAAATGTCAATGTGTGAAGGGCAACAACGTCACTGTCACCCATGGGCTGGAGTGACAGCACTCCACAGAAGGCCTCTGACTACATTAAAATGAATCAATTCTGCCTTTTAGGGAACAATCCCTCCATCACCAGGAATCCTTGGCTTTGCCCTTCCACTGGGATAAAATACTTGGCATTCGAGAAAAGGAATAAAGAAGATAAAAGCTCAAAAATGTTAAGGTTGCCAAAAGGAAGAGTTTATCCAAAATAGGTCCCAAACTTCAGTTTCCTCCCCCAGTACAAAGGGGATCCTGACAGCTCTTCCCTAAAACTCACAAAACTCTCCTCCAAAAGCCCCCACCCCCACCACGCCTGGGATAATAAATAACTCCCTGCTCCTCAGTCAATAATAGAGCTAAAAACCAGATGTGGAACCAGACTGGGAAATGGGGAAGGCCAAGTCCTACCTGCACATTCCTCCTGGTGCCACCTTGGAAAAGCTTCTGTGCTCATGACACCAAGTTGTGACACAAACCCAAACCCCCCCGTTTCACTGGCAAAGTCCCCTCCCCTTTTGTTCCAATGGAAACCAACATATTCCAAACAGCAACACTCCAAAAACAGCAGAAAGCAGTAACAGCACGTGCCTGGAATACTTGGGACCATCCCCCAGAAGCTGCTAAAGTTGATTTTCCAGCACTTTGTAAAATGCTCTGCAGAAGCTGCTCCTGGCATTAAAATGCCTTGATTTCAGTTCATATATAAAATATATATAAGAATTTCTATTTATCAGTAATATTTAATAACCATTTCTCTGCTGCTACAGCACTGTGTCCATTTTGACTCTGAGTTCTGTTCCCCAAATCCCTGTTTTCTGGGATGGCAAAGGAAGTTCAGAGCCTCCCACCTTTTAATTAGGTCAACAGGAATTTCGGGGAGCTCAACCTCTTTAACAGAACTTCTTTTTATTAAAAAAATCATGTTTGATTTGGGGCAGGGAAATATTATTCCAAATTAAATGCAACCCTGGGGGACCTTGTAGTACCTTAAAATGAATTAAATATAATTAAAAAATGCATTTCAAACATCACTCACAGACGATAAAAGAGAAATCTGTGGGTATTTTGCAGCATTAGCAAAAAAAAATAAAGCAGCTGAGTTTCTGGAGATGGGTATTTAGTTTGTGTAACAAACAAAGGGGTATTTTTAATCAACTGATTAATTAGGGCTTTTCACTCTCTCTCCAGACAAGTGCCTTTGGTACAGACTATTTCAGCCCCCTCTGGTTTAATGAGGAGTTACTGTGTATAACTCAGGAGCAGCTTCAATTTAGGATCAGTGAGGAACTGCTCTGACTTTGGGAAAACACCTCAAAAGATAAGAGTCAGATAATTGCATGAGAGGAAAAGGAAAGAAACTTTGTATAGAGCAAATTTCACTTTCTTTTCAACAATTTTGCCTTTGAATCATAAAATCATATTGTAGAATGAATGAAAAGTGGTTTTGTTTTTTTTAAATATTTAAAACCCACAATACACCACAGCTCCTTCTGAGAGGGACAAACATTTATTGAAGGACTTCAGACCCACTCCCAGTCCTACCAGGGCAGCTCCATTCCCATCCTGTGTCTCAAAACACCTTCTGACTTTGGGAAAATACCTGAGAAAGGTCAGAGTCCCCTAAAAAAATGAATCATCTGCAACAATTTCCTGGGCTGCAATTCCAAGAGCTGCAGTTTCTCACCTTACAATATTTCAGGAGAACTTCTGGAAGGTCCAACACTCCTGAGGACTCAAATATTGTGATTAAGAAGGACCTTGGGACCAGCTGGCTTTGGGCACTGATCTGAGCTCCACATCCATGGAGAGAGAACCAGGGGTATGGGAGGAGGAAAATTCAGATTAAACACCTAATTTTCTCTTTTTTTAAGCAGTTCTATATTATTGTGTGGAGAAAAAGGAGGAGTTTTTTTAATTACAGTGATACACCACCAATAAAAGCAAGTTAAAGGTTTTTCTGCTGAGCACAAGGAGCAGATACTTACTTTGCTTTTGCTTCTGCATCTTCATAGGCTTTGTTGGAAACGTCATCCAGGCCACCAATCAGATGTTTGAAGGAGCTGTGGAAAAAAAAAAAGGGGAGCACTTTTAGAGGAAAAATCATAGAATCCTTAAGGTTGGAAGCTGCTCCTGGCATTAAAATGCCTTGATTTCAGTTCATATATAAAATATAGATAAGAATTTCTATTTAACAGTAATATTTAACAGCCACTTCTCTGCTGCTACAGCCACATTTCTGAATTTGGGAAGGAGAACCAGGCATTTCACATGGAAATATTCCCAATGAGGACTTGCAGGATGAAAGAGAACTGATGCTGTTGAGCAGCTGAGGCAAACACAGGGCAAGGGCAGCTGAGAAAGGCAATATCCCAGGAGGAAGGAGGTCACCCAGGGTGGATTTGTGTTCCCTTCGGCCTCAAGTGTGATGGATCAGGGAGATCAGACCTGCTGACAGGATTAAGTGGGCACTTAAGTGTCCCCCAGCAGGTTCCCTGAGTGCAGTGGTGAGCAGGGACAGCACCTCCAGGAGAACCAGCAGAGCCTCAATCATCTTGTTTTATAAAACAGCAGCTGGAAAAAGCCAGGCTTTACCCACATGAGGCAAGAGATGGTGGTTGGGGAAGGTATTTACAGTGGTTGGGATCCAGAGCTGCTGCAATGGGCCATTCCAGAAAACAAGACATTCAAATTAGGCTTGGCTTGCTTAGGAACATGTGGCAGGCTTGAACACCCCTTTTTTTGGGCAATGCAAATAAATCTTTCCCCAGTGAAACGTAAGGGGAAAGAAGAAATAACAACAGTTTGTTTAATATCCTTAAGCTGTCATTAAAAATGTTAAGCCAGGCTTAGGGCTGGGTAAGCCCAGTCTTTGATTGCCCATCTCAGCACTGCTGGAGTATCAGCTCAGCCACAACCTCCCCAAGAATTCAATCAGAAAGCTGCTTATTTTTTTCCTCCTCACAGCCTTTTCTCTTCATTTTTTTTATCCTCTCCTCATAAGCAATTTTCTCCATGGATAAACTTCACTCCAACTGGGAGAAACAGCAAAGCAGCAAAACCTAAAATCCCCACTGAAAGAGTTGGGCTCAGCTTGTGTAGGGTCAGTCATGCCAAGAGAATGTTTTTTTATTTTCTTTTTCTCCAATTTCCAGTGCCAAGAGGGCTGATCCAGTAACCTTTCCTGACACCTCATAACTGCATATGACAAAAACCAAAACCAGGCTTTTGAACACGGACAAAAAAAGTAAAATGCAAAGTGGAAAAGCTGAAAATAGCTGAAATATTCAGAACTTGGCCTTGAAAAAAATTGTTTCATCTCGATGTGTGTAACTGAAGAAGAAAACAAGCTGGAAAAGCAGCATTTAGCGCTAAATATCTGCAAATATCAGGTAGTTTTGTAGCCCCCTGTCAGCAGCAGCTTGAGTTTTACTGGCTTTGATCCATCAGCTCCTCTCTCTGTCCCATTTGCAGGAGGCAGTTGTGCCCTCCCAGCCCCCACACTCTGACACTTGGAAAAATCTCAGCGTCCCAGGAAAACACTGTTGGCACCGTAAATAAATCATAGGGAGGCAAAAAATCCCATATAAATAAAAGATGAACCCGAAGCAACTTCAGCATAAATATTCTCACAGCTCGGCTCTGAACACTTTCAAACACTTTCTCAGTTTCAAGAGGCAGGTGTGAAAAAAAAAAAGAAATATGAAGTTGAACCAACTTCTCTTGGAGTGAAAATGATGATTCAAATGTTGGCAGTGAGGAGTTTGGAAGCTTTTCTCTCCAAAGCAGCTGCAAGTGGAGTGTGTTAAGTCTTTGTTCTGATTTACAGAACAGAAGCTCAAGGTGTATCTACACAATTTTTATCAGACAACGTCCTAAAGGACCAATCCAGCAAATCCAGCAGATGAGGATTGTTAACTTCTCCCCAATCAGCCCAGTTGTGCTTCTGCAGCAAAACTAACAACCCCCCCAGAGAGCCTGAGAATTCACCACCACAAGGCCCAACTTAAAAAGGTTTGGAGGCAACATTATCCCATGATTAGGTTCTTCCCAGAGGATGAATTACTGCAGTGGCACAACAGGCAAGACTTCATTAGAGAGTCTTGATTTCAGATTTAGCAAGTTCTGAACACACAATGTCCATGAACTGCAAAAAATAATGGAATTAAAAATGAATAAAAGACACCCGAGAGGTGTCATGAAATATTAATAATATGTTTACCTAAATTGCATCTTTGAGCAGAAAAAAACGAATGTTTTTGCAACACTGTCTGGCTCCCCAGGTATCCAAAGGCTCTTCCAAATTCCTTGAAACAGTCTGATGTACATCTGACCACATTTTTTACAATTCCCATGGAATTGTGGATGTGTGTGGATTTGGCTGAACTTTCCAAGGCCATTCCAGGAGCTCCCACTGAGTCTGTGCTCCATGGCTGGCAGGAGGAACACCTTCCCTGCAGAGAGCCTGGCTGAGCCAGCCCTGTCTCACTGGGAGGCCTGAGCATGGGGAGGACACCAGCCAAACCCTGGGTCCCTGAGCAAAGCTGTGACATCCTCATTTCATCAGCCTTGTCTCCATCCCAGTTTATTTTCCCCATTGGATCAGGGCACCTGCTCTTCCATGTTGAAATTCTGAAGACAGTGTGAAATTCCCTGGAAAATTTTCTTTCTGATTAAGTTCTTTCTACCTGACCAAGTAGGAACACACTGATTTTTGGGTTTGGTTTATCTTTTTGGCAAGATGTCAGTTCTTAATATCCTCTCCAGGGCTGCAGCAAATGGGGTATTTGCTGTCAGTCCTCCTTGGGTGACCAAAAGGAACTGGATATGAATTGCAGAATTCCAGAACAGTTTGGGTTGGAAGGGACCTTAAGGATCACCTCATTCCAACACTTTCCACTTGCTCCAGGCCCTGTCCAGCCTGGCTTGGACAATTCCAGGGATGGGGCAGCCACTTGTTCCAGCCACCCCCTGGCCTGGAGATCCCCCCTGTGCAGTCCCTTGGTTATCCAAACACTGGGGGCAATCTCACACCAAACCAGTCCCTTCTCTCCATCCCCAAACACAAACTCCTACAGATCCCCAGAGCTGATCCCACCATCCACATCATTGCTGAAGACACTGCCCAGCACAGTCCCAGTACAGACACCTGTCTCTGGCCTTTGAGCCACTGACCAGAAGCCTCTGGATGTGCCCACCCAGCCAAGTCCTGACCCACCCAACAGCCCATCCTTCAAATCCATCTCCCCCAGGTTTAGACAAAAGGATGTTCAACTTCCAAGCAAAATTTATTCCTTCAAATGGGAGCAAAACACAGCTTAACCTGACACCAAGCCTGAGCAAAGCAGCTGGAATTTCTCCTGCAGCTTGGTTGGAGCTGGACAATGGGCGGAGAGACTGCTGAGAAGCCAGAGAGCACTAAGGACCAAATCCCACTGAAATCCATTATTCTGGGAAAGGAAGTGACTTAGAAACAGAATTACAAGACAGAAAGAATGTTGCCCTTCCTAACAAATATTTCCAGGACAAGGACAAGTGGGAACAAAAAATCCCATCACACATGAAATGCTTCCTCAGTGCAGGTGAGATCAGGATTCCACTCCTTTCCAGCCCAGGAAAGGAAGCTGGAAACCCACTGCTGCAAAGCAGATCTGCCTAAATTTGTAAGAAATAGCTCTATCACTTTTTCTGGGTGTCTGTGGGGTGTTTTTGGGACTGTAACAACCCTCTTGTTTCACAAAGAAATTAATAAGCAAGGCAGCACCAGCATCCTGAGTCTGGTAATCAAAGGCCCATCATGTGCTGCTGTTCCACTTTCCTGCTGGTACTTTCAACTCCCAGTGCTTCACCATTTTCTACATATTCCTTACATTTTAGGGATGTTTTTTAGGGGAACCTTTTCATCTTCTCATGCTTAAGCAATGTCCCCTCTCAAACCCAGCTCTGCAGAGCTCTCTGGGGCAGCCTGGCTCATCCCTGTGAAGAAAGTTTCCCATTTTATTTACTCTCAAACTGAAACTCTCCAGCCACCCAACCAGCCCTGCAGTTACTCAGAAAACTGCCAAATCCAGAGGCCACCCTTATGTCTCCCTCAGGAATAACTTGTTTTGGCACCAAGGTGTGAGT
>VYZS01058810.1:24671-63860 GCA_013400695.1 Neodrepanis coruscans | reverse complement strand
ATGAGGTCCAGTGATGTGCAGTGGTGCTGGTCATTGACTGCTTTAACTTGAAATCAGAAGTTGTCTATTATGAGATGTCAATATGAGAACTAGTTGAGCATTCCCACAAATGTATTTCTGAGAGGAAATGACACGGGTGATGTGTATTGGAAACAAAACTCAGGGCATCTTTTGAAATGTTTGCAGGTTTATTTATCTAAAGGGAAACAAAATAGATCAGGAAATATCTTAGCTCTCTTCCATGTCCCTTTCTAGTTGTTAAGGGACTGGAATAATAATAACAGTAATCACAGGAATATCTGAAATGCAGTTATTAAAAATAACAAGCACTGTTTAAAATGTCTGAAGGATTTTTTAATCATCCCTATTGAGTGTTTTTGTGGCTGGGTTATTTTTTCCCCTTTCCTGAGGTGACTGGAGCATAGCCCCTGTTGCACAGACTCTGTCCCTTCCAGGCAGCTGTGCTGTAAATGCTTTGTGTTTTGTCACCCCCCGAGTCCACAGAAATGACTCTTCAGTCCTGGGTGCTCCCCTCTGTGTTGCAGTGCTGATATGGGGCACTTGGCTTCCCTGCAAATCAGCTGCCTCTGGGCCTCCCAAGCACACAGACAGCTCACACTGAGCAGGGAAAGCTGTGTTACACAGATGCTTCTTCCTCAGTGTCCACACAAGAGCAAGCAGCCCCAGAATGTCAGGGAGCTTCAGCCCCAGTTCAGCCTGTGGATCCATGTTCTCTCAATTGCTCTTCACATCTGAACCCAGTCAAGGCTTATAAACAGCTGTGGGCTGATACCTGCACAATAAAAGGGAAGAGGTACTTACACTGCAGATGTAAAGCTGACAAGAGCCAGGACAGGAATAAAGATGTTTGTTTATTTTTTTTCTACTCAAGTTAATGAGCTATGGCTCTTAACTCTTGAAATAATTGGTGCTGTTGTATTAAAAGGCCTTTGGCACTGAGGGATTCTATGGAATAGGAATTTGTTCCCAATATCACATACTGGGTTTTCTTTGACCATTGTTAGTGGCTGTCCTAATCATTGCTTCTAAGGGCAGCTAGCCAAGGCCTTGCCCAGGATTTCTCCCAGAGTTACCACAACTGTGTGTTTAAAAATAACATTGATGTGGAGGACAGCATTACCCCTCATTTAATTACCTCCTGTCTATTCAGTTCTTCACCAGCTGGGGGAATGAACAACATGTTTTATGCTGAATGCTGAGGGATCAAGAGTGGCTGAAAGCCATGACCTCTCCAACTATCTATTTTTTCAAAGGCTCTTTCTTTTCCCTGATGTCATTAACGTTGCTATGGAGTCTCACAGGGCTCCTCTTGGAGGCTGTTCATACATTTTCTTACATACACACTTAAATGACTTAATAAAATTTATACAAACTTTTATTGAGATGATCTCTGATTTAGTGATTGTCTACAGTCTGCTTCATAAGATATAAACATTGGGTAAGACTTGGTCTCTGTCACTTCAGAGTTATAATCAGATTTAGCAGAACAAATCAGACTAAAATGTAGACTGCAAGAACTTTAGCTTAAAAACACCAACAGAATAATGAAACCATGATGGTCTGATGATTTAATAGGACTTCAGTGATGAAAAATGGAACATGTACTTCAGGCAAGTGTCAGTACATGCTAGAGTTTTTTTCATTTCAGTGTCAGGTTTGAGAAGAGGGAAGATCAGTATTTCCTTTGCCTGACTGCTCTGGGTCACTTTACTTTGATTTAACCACTACAATGCAGTAAGTTGCCTTGAACATTTACTTAATTCACATCAAGTCAATTTAAGCTACAGTAAAAGATGTTAAAATAGTGATCTCAAGTCAAAAGCATGCACAGAGGCAGCTATTAGGTCTCAGCTGGTACCCAGGGGCTTCTTATTTATGAATCTGACCTTTGGCCTTCATCTACAGTTCTGTTGGGATCAGTCTCTGCTTAAGAGATCTGCCAACACAGCTATGCTAACAAAACTCCACATGTAGACTCATCTTTTACTGAACAAAAAGTGCATTTTCTAATAAAGTTTACCAGTTCTGTTGAGTGAAATAAGACAGGCCAGCAAAAAGGCTTTGAAATTCCATGCTTTTGAGCTTTCTCTCCCAAGAAATGTCAGTTATATTTAATTAGTTTACCTAAACCAGCAAGGGCTCATACTGGAGAGCTGGCCTTATTTTTGTTTAGATTCTTGTAATTGTTCCACTTGACATTGAACTGTGAATGGAAAACAATGAAGGTGGGGACATTCTCAGAGTGTGCACCACAGTCCTGCTATCCACGGTGTTCCAGCAAATTCAGCATCCCTCTGTACTGATTTTCTTTTTTCTTTTTACCTGCATGTAACTCCATTGGTTTCATAACATCACGTGTTTAGAGAAGTGAGAGCTGAACATGGCCAAGGAAGTACCAGCTTTGCAGTATGGGGTGTACCAGACATTCTGAAAGCACCCTTGAAGTTTCCTAGTGTTGTTAATAAGTGCAGGTAAGGTTATGAATACTCTGTGTTGCCTGCCTGCTGTGATGTTATGCTGTATTTACTCTGGGCTCACATTTGCTCTTGATTTTGAACCTCTCCAAGATACATAACTCTGCTGTTAATATATTTACTGCTCAGAAGTTGTTTAGAAAAGCTTGTCACAAGTTCTAGCTCTACATGCTGAAGTTCAGGTTCAGGTGGAAGAGAAGGCTAAAGCTTGGTGTCACACGCTGCTCTACCTTTCACTCTGCTGATGATGAATATTAATTCATTCAGCCATGGTGATTTATATATTATGTGTTTAAAATATTAAGATAGGTATTTATGACTAAGCAATGATGTTAAGTATGGATTAATTTATTTAAATTGCCAAGATGGTAATTAAGATGCACTTAAAATAGGTCTGGTCTGGTTTATTTAATTGCTAGCATTAACCTGAACTTTAAAGCTAGTTCAAAAATGTGGCAACCAGAGCCTGAAAAGTAAGAATATATTTCCATACACTCTGCTCTTCCCTGCATTAACAAATGCCTTTTTGCTCTGACATTGATTTCAGACCAGGAAAACAGAACTGGAGAAGAGAAATTTCCTAGCATAGACTTCCAGTGGAACCATAGGGCAGGAATATGCCTGTGTGCTGAAGGTACCACAGACAGGGAGGACTTTCCCCAACTCCTTTCATTAGCATTATTTCATATCCCATGCTGTCTGTCTGAAATGTAACTGAGCAATATGATCCTGTGGAACTGTTGAGATCTCCTAGGAATGGATTGTTCATGATGTTTATGACCCATCCCACTTCTTGCTGTTTTGGGAGTTGTATGAGTATAGTTTTTACCTCTTTGCTGGTTTCAAAGTCTGCCTGAACTGCACAGTCAGAAAGTTGGGTGAGTAGGACAGGTACAGAGGAATCATAAGTGACTTGCATGGATTTCTGGTGTTTGTTTGAGAAATATCCTTTCCAAAGTAACCAAAGATGAACCTATTTCCTTAAATCTGATCTCCATTCTGGGCTTTAGAAAATCTGCAGTTGGTCCTGCAAATCTCAGCTAATTGCAGTGGTAACAGTAGGTTGAAAGTTGCCTCCTATCACCTGCTGTCTTGGTCCACAGAGGCAATGAAGGCTGTAATGCTCTCATTAACTTTCTCTTACTCCCTTTTCTTTCCATTTGTGTTTTTAATTAAGTAGTGGTCTGGCTTTTGGGCAGCTAAAATGAAGGATTCCCCATGCTGGTTAAATAAAAAGGTTCTTTCATAGTCACAGGATAAAAGGGAAGGGCTGAGAAGAAAGGGATCACAGCTAAGGATGCACAATCCCTGGAACTCCCGTCCCTCAATGAGACTCATACTGAGCTTCCCAGCTGAGTAGTGTAATGTGTGGAGCTCTGTTTGCATTTTGTTTGATGTCCTCTTCATTTCCTGTTTGTGAAGTGATCTGAAAGCAAAACAACCAGCCAACCAACCAAGGAAAAAAAAATCCTTCCATAATTATAAACGGGGCCCAGCTGTGTAAGCTGGGCTGCACAGGCTCTGACTGAGATTGCCAAAAGGGCCCATGTGTCTTGAATCCTTCCCTCAGCGGGCGCTCAGCCCTTGCAGAGTGATTTCTCTCTCCTTCCTCTGAATGTCTGTCCTCTTTTGAAAGCGTCTCTAGCAAAGCACTCAGATTCATTAACTTCCGAGCACAGTTGCTTTTTCATGTCAGCCTCTATCAGAACTAATGCTACTGGGGATAAGAGAGGGTAAGCAAGGGTACTGGAAGCACAGAAGGGAAGGTCACATCAGTCATTTGTATGAGTGTAATATCAGCAGTCAAAGGAAAAGGACTTGTGGGAAAGATTTCCCAAAGCACCTTTTGATATTAGTACTGAAGGGTAAGCGACCTGCAGGGCCATGACCTGACTGCAGTCACAACATGACTTGCAATGAGAGTGTTAAAGACATAATAAATTGCACAGAGTATTTCAGTAGTGACCTGTGAATGATGTGAAAAAGCAACCTAAAACTTTCTCAACTTGCCTGCTGCTACAGGAATACAGGTTATAGAAGGCGTTGCAAGTATTTGCTTTGCTTTGGGAGGAGAGAAAAAAGTCAGAAGAGAAACTCAAACAAGAGGAATCTATGTTTACTACTGCAACCAATATAAAAGTTAGACTACATAAAACTAGGTCTCTGCTGACAAGAGGTAGATAAATAACCATGTACCTCAGCTCAAGTAAAAATGATATTACGGAATTCCAAATAAAATCTGTTAGTGTCTGAACTTGGAGTGTATTGACAAAGGCTTCAGTCTTTTCAACAGACTCAGTAGTACTGAGTGAAGAGGGGGAAAAAAAACCCAGACATCTCTGTGTGTTCAAACTTTTTTCAAAGAAACCAGCAGGAGAATTTCAGTGAATTGATCTTTCTCAGTATAGCTTTATGAAGGGCAGCATAGGTAAAGAAAAATATGTTTTTCTTCCTAAAAGAAAAATGTCACCCTCTCACCTACCATTCATAATCTCCTAAGTACTTGATTGCTGTGTCTATAGATAGAGGGTTTGAGCACACAGAATCGTTTCCAGACTGATCTTCTTCAGTGACTTCTATAAAGTCACTTCATTTTTCACTTCACCTTTGCCATCTGGAAAAGGTTTTCTGGTGGAAAACACTATTTAAGAGCTATTTTCTGCATTTACTCATGAAAGCTGTTCCAGGCAGGAGACAGCATTGTCCCTTGCTGACTCTCAGCTTGGCAGAGCCAGGGAGCATGATGGAGCTCAGTCACATGCAGTGACCCCAAAGGGGACTGGGGGGCACCTTTGCTGGGGAGACACTCGGTCACTGAGAGCCCAGCTTCTTGTCCTGGCCTGGCAGGCTCTCAGAGCATGGAGCCCCTTGGATGCTTTGTTTGGGGGAGGGGGGAAAGAGGGGAACTGGAGCAGTCTCTGCAGGCTGTTTGGAGGCCAGTCAGTGGAGAAAGGAGAGGAAGCTGAAGGCAATCACCTCCACAGCCCTGCTGGAGAGATGGCATCCACGGGCAATACTGACTTGGGCCAACTCTGCAGTGTGTCCAGCCAAGGGGAGCCTGCCCATGCTGGAGGCACATGAAGTAGGCACTGACAAAATAGGCACCAGCACTTCTCCTCCAGGGCCCAACTTCCGTCAGCTCTGGTGGGACCTGCTTTCCTGTGCCAGCCAGGCAGTCAGGGCACTTGGCCAGGCTCGGGACTGATGAGGCAACCAGGCTGGAGAGCTGCCACAGACCTTCTGGCTCTCTGCCTGGCAGGCACTGCAGAGGAGCTAATGCCCCTGGTGCAAGGCAAGGACACCTCCATTCCAGTAAGGATTCACCAGATGCTCATGCAGAACCTGATGGAGGATATGGCTCTGAGTGCAGCTGTGGGACTCTGCCAGAGCAGATGTGGGCAGGTGTGCAGGAGAGTTGTCCAGCTTGGGGACAGCCCTACAGGCAGCTCTGTGGGGGTCTCCTCCACCCTATCCTCCCTGCTAGTGAGCACATCAGCTGTGCCATCAGTTTGCAGAACAGTGTGCATGGAGCTGTACAGGGACAGGGAGCTGGCCCTGGCAGACAGCACCTGCAGTATGAGAAGAATCATACAGGAATATCTCTACTTTGTGTCTCCCAGGCTTCCATCACCCATTACTCAGGGAGTTCTGGTTTTTCTAGTGTTCCCTCTGTGTGCAGTGACCTAGGACTAGGATTGAACATCCATCAAATGCTGACCTCACTGAACATGACAACTGGTTGGAATACAGAGACTTGATCATGTGACTCAGCCCCTGAATTGGATGTTCTCTTTCTTTAATTCCCATAGGAAACCAACATAATGGCAGTGGAAAGTTACTTGCATTTAATTCCTCCCGAAGCTTGCTTTCAGCTTAAAAATTTGCAATTAACTGCTTCATTTAGTTCATGCTTCTCACTCTAAGGAGAGTCCACGAGGTTGGGTAGTTTTTTTTAGCAGACATGGTATCTATCTGCACTTTCAACTCCATACATCTTTCTCAGAATCCTTCAAAATAGTACAGCATTGTATGTTTGGGGTCCTTCTTGCCTTCCTCCCGCTCTCATTTTTTATTTAAAATTCTTAAACTAATTCCAGGAAATCGAGATGAGATGGAAGCTTTCAGCTCTAATATTCTAGATGCAAATCTTATTAAATTCCAAACACAGCAACACCGAACACTGGGAATAAAACTGTAATGATGACAATCAATCATTCCCAAGTCAGTTTAGCAGTTCGTACAGACACATTCTCTGTGGTCTCATTGTATTCGTATTAATGGACAAATTTGCCTCTTGCATTATATTCCATACATTACACTGTGTAATTAGAAGCTAGTTGGAAGCAATAGGCAGCATGCCAGAATTTGTGGTGTTCAGAAATCGTACAGAGCTTCAGCATTTGAGGAAAAATCTGATTATTTCTCAGAGGCACTTCCAACTGTGTCTACAAAGAAAATATGCTTTTGAAGTCTCCTTCCTCTAGCCTTCTAGGTTCTGGGAAGCTGAACTACTTGCAGGTGCAGATCTAGGGAATTACGTTTGTAATTAAAAGAAATCTATAAAGATCACAGATCTAACCACAGAGGTGGTTGTTAAACCTGTCACCTGCCCCAGGCTAATCTCAATATTAAGTAACTGTAAATGTGTAGTTATCCTAGCCTTGAGGAAAGGCTCAAGGATGGCACTTGGAAAAGACAGCGTGTAAGAAAGCACAAGCCTGCATTCTTCTCCAAACCGAAACTGCATGTGTCTGGTTGCAGGTGCAGGAAGTGTGCCCAGTTCATAGGTCGTGTTAAAGCTTGACTGGGGAAGCTGAATGTGTTTTGCAAAAGTAAGAAGTTCATCCCTTCAGACAAGTAAGCATTCACAAGAGCAGCTGATGGAGACCGTTTTTCCTGCATTAAAATGCCCTGGTAAGCCATTTCCAGCTTACCATGCCCTCAGTTACGTTTACTACTTAGAGGGCTTTTGAATTGCAAGGATTCTCCATGTAAAGGAAAACCTCATCCTAAAATAGAAATCTGTTCTCTCCAGGCATAGCCTGTTTTATATTCTCGACTACAGCTGTGAGACAGAGACACTGTCTAGAAAACGATGCCTGGAGACCTTTTGTGGGGTAGAGTGTTTGGAAATTGGGTCACCTGTCTTCAAATACCTGCCTGTTGAGTGACACTTTGTCCATGAGCAGTTGAAGCTTGTTCAGACAGATTATGAACTCCGTATCTTTTTAGCTCCTTTTCCATTTAGCACATTTTTCTTGCTGTTACCCCTCTGTTTGGTAGGTGTATATGTACATATTGCTGCTCAAAGGCTTTGTGGCTGTACACTCCTGCCTTGATTGATAAGTAACTGTTTATCACCTGAGGTGGTCCCTCACTTCTTGTTCCCTGGGTTATTGTTTCCACTTCTCATGGGAGTCATTGAAGCTTTGTATAGAGGAGACTAAATTAAGATGATTTCTAGCTGCAAATTTTCTCCTGAATAGTTCCCCAGGTTACAATGCATGAGAATTTTTGAATCAATAGAGGTTTTTGTAAAAACAAGCTATTTGAATATTTATGACTGGCCATTGTTACCATGCCAGAAATTAGCCTACCAAATTCAACCTTCTTGTCTATGAATGAGAAAGCTTACCTTCAGCCAGGTTCAAAATAGGTTCATGGCAATGGAGAAAAAGCTGGAGAAAAATACATATTCTAGCCTATAAGCCAACCTACTCTTTCAGAAGTAGTCAAAACTTGCGTCCCTTTTTCTTTTTAACCATTGGATTTTATTTATTGGCTTAATAAACTTTAAGTATTAGAGACAAAGTCTAGACTTTTTGTCATAAGGTCAGTAGTTCAAATAGACTGATTTTTCTCTTGACATCTGACTCCTGATTTTCTCCCTGCTTATGGCCAACTAAGAAAAGCTGCCAAAGTTTATTGGCCAGATTGGCTTATTTAGCCAGAAGTGAATATCTCACCCACACACTAAACCTTTGGGATTTCCTCTAATGCAGTACATGTCAGCTATAACAAGTCCCTATTAATAATTAATTGAATTCCTATTGGGACGGCCAGAACAATTTTTTTTTGTTTCTTGTCAAGCACTAGCACTGTGCAGCAGCCTAATTTAGTCTAACTGACTGTGTCATGGGCAGATAAAATCATCCTTCATCACTTTACCACCCTTTCAGCATTTTCTCTATATCATGGTCTGAAGCTTTTATAAAGGGCCCATAAGTGCACATTTGTCGTGTTGTCTTGAAATCATGAAGGCTTAACCATTGGCTTGGCATGACAGACATGTATATTCTGGCTAATACAAGGTACAGAGTCACAGAATGGGTCAGGTTGGAAGGGACCACAGTGGGTCATCTGGTCCAACCTCTGTGCTCAAGCAGGGTCATCCCCAGAGCACATTGTACAGTATTTTAATATCTCTGATGCCCTTGCTCTGGTAATGCACCTTCTTTCATCTGAGAGTGCTACAGCCTTTGCATTTTCTCTAGGGCTCAGGACTTAATGTGATGGTTTGTATGAGAGAGTAAATCAGGAAGCTTAGGCTGTGTGGTGTTTCTTCTACCCTTACTCCTTGAATGCTTAGGCCAGAACAACTGGCATTACTTTAGCATATTGTATACCCAGGGCACTGTGCTCATCTCTCAGCACTGCTCAGTGGCTCATGGCATGGGCAGTTCATATATGTCTTCGTCACTGCCCCTGGTGTGTTGGGGTGCACTTTCTTGGTGGGGGGTTGTGGTGAAAGACAGCAAGAGCAGATACCCCTGTTACAACCCTGAGTCTGGAAGCTGAAGCACTTTGTGGTTTCCCACGTAGACTGAGATAAACATGACATGGTGTATTTAGACCAAGTAGACCCCTGCTCCTTGGCTGATTCCTGACACTCAAGATTGCTCCAGGATACTGTTTAAGGCTGCTAAGCTGGGGACCAGGCATGCTTGGGCTGACTGTGCTACTGGCAAGGACCAAAAAATTCCAAGCCTTAGACTTAGCTGGAGGGGTTTTATCAACATAAACATGGCAAATCCTAGCAGAGTCCAGCACTTGCCCCTGGTGGCCCTGTTAAAAATAATAATGTGTTAGGCTGGTTGAATAAGTGGGCTACTCACAGTTGATCAGGGTGGAAATTTTGATATGACTCATTTTTTACACTTTCTCTTACATACAGCTGCACTGTCTCAGCTGTGTAAAAAAGAGCTAAATCAATCTCAAAAGGAGCAGAGGAGGAAAGTGTTTCATTCTCAGATCAGTTCTCTGTTTACAAACACTATTTCGTTTTGTTCAGAGATATGCCAGAAATAATATTCAGTTAAAAAAATTACAAAAAATTAGAGAGGGTCATTATTATTTTATTTATTCATTATATGCCACTAATGTGGAACAAGATTTATTTTTCTGTTTGGGTTCCAAAGGACAAAGGTCATTTGTTTTGCCTGAAGGCTTTAGTCATCAGAGAAGTTATTTGCCTGGTTCCAGCCCTGTTCTTTCCAGGATGTGTCCTGCTATTTCAACTATCCTTTGAGTTGAATAGACTTAGCTAAGCTGGAGTTCATGTCCTGACCTGCACCCAAAGTCGCATGAGACTATGTTTTAAAAAACAAAGCCTTGAGGATTTGAGCAGCTTTAGTTTCCTTGAAGAGATAAGAGTATATAGAATCTCTGAATCTACATACTTTATTCCGTGACCTGAATAGGTGTTACTGGGATAGAAAACTTATACTGTGTCAGTACTTTTTGGTTCTTGAAGAATCTCAGCTATGGCAAAGCCAGTAAATAGCTGGACATAAAACTCTCTTAAATTCTGTGGAATAAGATTCTGCTTGGTCCTTTTTATAAAACCATTTTATATCACAGAGATTATCACAGAATATTCTGAGGGACACACAAGGACCATCAAGTCCAGCTCTTAAGCGAAAGGACTGTACAGGGATCAAACCCACAACCTTGGCATTATTAGTGTATCATGTTCTAACCAACTGAGCTAATATCAAGGTCATGGTACATTAAAAAGCCTGCACTGCATCCAATTCATTTTTTTTTGGTCGTCCGATGTGTTTTTATAATATGGGAGCTATTTTAGAATACACTTGTTTCAAATCCTAAAACTTTGCTGTGTTGCTGCATGGTGCTAAGGCTTTATCACAGTTTGTTTTCCCTGTGTGAATGAGTTGTGTGTTTCAATCTGACCTTTGACTTAAGAGCTCTGCTGTGCTGTTACCATTCTAGTACCTTTGTAGTTTCAGGCTCAGCTGGAAACCGAGCAATTGCAATTTGCCATGATGTGAAGAAAAAAGCTATTCCAGAAATTAAATCCCAAAAATAGCTGTTACTTTATAGGAGAACATATCAGTGGCATGTGTAGGTGAAGGGGAAGACTGGCAGCCCTTGCCAATCTCTCTTTTGATGTTCTGAGGAACATGTTTTTTATATAGCATGTTTTTATATTGTTTGCTTGGCTATGTGACAATTGGTAATCACAAAGGTGGATAGAACACTATTCCATCACCTGTGTCAGGATGCCTGGTTCAGTTAGAGAGCTGTTGTGGCCCTAAAATGGGAAAACTGTGTTATATTTAGAGTTGAGCCCTCTTCTTTCCAATAGACTCTCTGACAGACCTTGAATATCTCCCTTTCTGGATCTGTAGAGGCAAGCAGGGCAGTGTCTTGTTACAGTGTGCAAGGCTGAGTAATCCCCACGAAAGGCAGTACAGAAGTTGACTTATACTTCTAGAGGGAGTGACTACTGGAGGACCAGCACATGCTGCTTCCTTTTCCTGAATGAGCATCACCCACTTCAGGCATTAATTATTCAAAGTTGATATTTCTGCACCATTTAGAAAGAATCTGGTGGCCCAAATGGCTCCAAGAATAGCTTCCCTTTGTTATTTTTTAATGTGAACATTTAAGTTTACTTCATCATCCAGGGATGTTCTTGCTAAAACTATATACATCACCCTGCTGAAAGCACATGAAGCATGAAACACCTTAGCCCACTGTTTTTACCTGAATGCTCAGGGCTTTATGGACAGCAAACAGTTTTTAAGGTCATAGTATACCTATCTCTGTATATCTCCAGAGATACAGGTGCAGGACTGTGAGACTGATACTGTTTTTGTAAACTAGTGGCCTGCAAGCTGCCTAATGCACTGGATCAGCTGTATGCTTGTGAAATGCAGGGCTTCCTGCCAGGTAGAATACACTGCAACTGCTGAAGACTCTTGCCATGTTACAGAGATCTGCCAACAGCAGCTTTATTGGTTTATGTGAGTGTTTCCTTGGGGTCATTGCAACAGTACTATCAATCAAATAAGCAAACACCTGCAGTGGCATCATTTGTCTGTCTTCTTTAATTTTCTGAAACATGGATGGGAGGAAGGCTGCCAATGTAGGAAGAAAAAATGGAACTGCTGGTCGTTTCACCTTCACTACCCCAAGATGACTACATGTGCAAAGTAACCGTTTTTCAGCTTGTTTGGTTTTTGCAATGGACTGCAGTCTGAGAATAATTAGCTGCACACTTTTCTCTGGATAGTTGTTCTAATTATGTAATTTTATTAAATGTTTTTATCATGTTGGTGGCCCGGACAGAGCCCAGCCTGAGGCACACAAACAAATGCGTAGTGGAAGATGATGTCTGCTGTGTATGCAGTCTCAGAATGATGTAGGAAACAGCAGGTGGCCATGATGAGCTGAGCACTAGATGAGAAAGCTGTGGTTGGTGTAAAAAGCATTAGTCATAGCAGAGCAGCTCCTAAGCCACTTCCAGCCACTTGTCAGAAAGGCTGTGAGAAGTTTTAATTTTACTTTTAGTGAAAGTCTGTTAGACTTTCACACAACCAAAACAGTTGGTGGACTTGCAGACAGATACATATTGATTGAAATACCTTAAAGACATCTTCTGCCTTCATTCTGCCCTCAAATGCCAAAAATTTGGGCCTAATCCAAAACTAATAGACAAAGTATTTGGGAATAATAAAGCTGAAAGTAGCTTCCAAATGCTTCAGCTTCCAGTTCTGTGTCCTATCTGGCCCTCCCACCCCAGGGAAAAGAGTTTCCTCTCTGGATGCTGTTTCCCATTAGGCTGATGGGGAGGTCCAGGTAGTGCCAGGTGACTCAGCAGGTCAGAAGACCATAGGAGAGCATGAGACATAAAAGATATGTCTCCACAGATAATTGAAGAACCTGTGGTAAAGATGTTTGTCTCTCTCACCCTCTCTTCCACCTCCACCTGCTCCACTCTACCCTGTCTCCCATTGCTTTGCCTCTGGCTCCTTTGGTGCTCATTAGACCCATGTAGGAACTGGTTTAAATAACTGACTAGACAGCCTCACTTGTTCTATGCTGAGACATATTCAACTGCTTAGGCTGGCAGCCGGGAGGTCTCAGGAGGAGGCTGGGCTGTATAGCTGGGAGTAGGAACAGGAGAAAGGAGAAATGCAGAAAAGAGTTACAGTCTCCTGTCTCAGCTGTGACCTAACACTGCTGTCAGTGAAACTGCAAGCACAGTCTGAGCAGGAAGGCTGATCCAGGACAGAGCCTCGGATCCTCGAGGGTTTGGTGAAGATGGAATGCAAGACATTCGGATCCTACAATTCACAAAGATAACAAATGCTACATGCTATCACAAATCAACCTCAACTGTCTGGGATCACTTATTTCTCTGTAGACAAATTAAAAGTGGAAGGTAGTCTCCTTAAGATGTTTCTACGATTTGATAATGAGCTACCAATTGTTGCTTGGTTACAATTACTCACATCTGTGGAACAGAAGTTGTATTTACACTTTAGAAGAGAGGTAAACATTTCCCTGTGTAATATTTGATCTATTAGAATGTATATTTGTTTGTCTCTCCCAGGCAAATAATTGGGCTGGCTGATTTTGTCTGCCCACAACTACAGGCCAGGATAGTTGTGTTTAGATTATGCATGTTGATTTATTGTGTGTAATATGAATACAGAAGTGTTGGAAAATATTTATTGTTTTAGGAAAGTGCCTGCCCTGCTGCCAGTTTACATGTGGACCTGAAAAGTTCTGCACAAGATCTCTTTTTTTATCTGAAGCTATAAAATGTAAAGCTTTGCTAAAATTATAAGCAAACAAAAGCCACACATCTAATTAATATTTTCAAGTGTCATGACTGAGGTTATGTTTCTGACAGCATGATATTTGCTCACCAATGTGCGTTCCCTTCCAGTGATGTGAGAGATCAGCTTTTATCTAAGCAGCAGTCTTGGTGGCGTCAGTGGGAATTTTGCCTGGTTTAGAGGATCTTTGCAGAAGCACTCAACACATTTTTGAATGCTACAGCTTACCAGGACTGTGTTAGGATTCCGACATACTGACTGTTTTCTTCCACATCCATGACTTTCTGAAATGTCTTTCTCCAAGTGTTCCGTTTCTGTCTGTAGACAGAAATGAACAGGGGGACAGAGAGAGAGAAAAAAAAAAAAAAAAAGAAAGAGAGAGCAGGAAAAACTTAACCANGACTGTGTTAGGATTCCGACATACTGACTGTTTTCTTCCACATCCATGACTTTCTGAAATGTCTTTCTCCAAGTGTTCCGTTTCTGTCTGTAGACAGAAATGAACAGGGGGACAGAGAGAGAGAAAAAAAAAAAAAAGAGAGAGAGAGCAGGAAAAACTTAACCACTTGGGGGTTTCGGTGGGTTTTTCCACATTTTTTTTAAAAGTGATATAATTGGATGTTCTGGTTCCTCATGCTTGCAGGCCCTAATGGCTCAAAACCAGAGTAGGGAGAAATCTGGAGAGGTTTGCAAGGCCACTGTTTACTTTTTATAACGTACTAAATTCTTACCGGCAAAAGAATGAATTTAACCTTAAAAGAACTCAGCAGTGCTTTTGGCAGTGTCTTCCCTGAGGTCTTTCAGTTACTAAATAAATCAGTGCATGCAACAGCAAAAAGGCAAAGTGAAACTTAATCTCTACCTGCGTGTTCAAGCAGCCGAAGGCTCTGCTGATTAGTTTCAGCCCCGCAGTCACGTCCGCCAGGCCTAAGAGCAGATAACGCATGTTTATTTGATAGCTGAACCACACTGTGCTCTCATTAGCTGAGAATGATTCATGAGATCTGAGAAGACTTTTCTAACTCTTTATAGTAGCTAAACCCATGCCTGAAATACATGTGAACCCTGGACTCATGTTAAAAACAATCTCCTCTGTTCCACGCCCTGTGCCTCTTCCTGCTAGAATTGCATTCATTATTTTCACTCTCTTTCCCAGAGCTGTGAGTGAGGACTGTCACAGCAGGGAGAAACCATAGGAAAGCATTCAGAGACTATGGATAACATAGTGCTTCATACTGGGAAGATGGTGGTGTGCCCAGTAAAGGACTGGACAGCACAACAGGAGAATAGTGGGCAGATACGGCAACTCCCCAGGTCTATGCTCCTAACCCAAGTTCTCAGTCCAGGATTCCTTTCTAGACTCTTTCTAGACTTTCTAGAAAGTGCTGAGGACGGAGTGCAGCAGTTGGCCAGGAAGCCCAACACTTCCTGCTGAGGTGCCTACCTTCCTGCTGCCCCCATGAGCCTTGACTTTCTCCATGCACAACAGGAAAGCTTCAGCAGGCAGGGTGGGCAACAGTTGCTCATCAAAAGCACATTATGAGGATTCTGCTGTGTCAGCTCTTAGCATTTAGGAAGAGTCTGAATAGAAGGATTTCTAAGCTAATACCCATTTCTGGAGCATGCCTTCAGCTCGATGTTATTTTCTAGAAATCAGAGTATACTTCTCCTGTGATTTCTTAAGACTGATATTCCCATTTTTTTCTTCAACAAGAATAAACTGCAAAATAGTAAAAGAAAAAAAGTTAAAATGATATGTTTTATTAATTGATAGAATAATTTCATACTTTTAATCTCAAGTAGGTAGGAGAATATCAAGGCTCTTTATGAAATTTTTAATAATTAACTGTCCTACATTTCCAGACTTAAAATTGTATATGGATTCTGATTTTTTGAATCATTATGAAATTACAAGTTACTAAAGCTATAAAGCAGTGTGCAAAGTTTAATAAATATGTGCAATTACTCCAGGAAAATGGAATTACTGTTATAAAAAGACCATGAAAATCTATTAGTATGACCATAAGTCTCAGTTTGCATTCTACAATAAGCCACAATTCAGATAGCAGTTCATCTATAATGCTTGCATGTCAATATGGAGAAAACATAAAAAGGCTTATAATGATGTTTTTCTTCTAGTATGAAAGCTTCCAGAAATCAGAAATAACTTGAATGTGCTGTTACCTGAACTTTAAAACCATATTGACAATTTTTCTTTTTTTTTCCATATTTCTTTTTTGAGAGAAACCTGTTGAAGACAGAATACAAATGTGTGGGTAAACTTCATAATATTTGTCTTTTGCTAAAATATATCACATGTTTGGTTCCCTCCTTTCATACAGTGGTAGACTAAGGGCATGCCTCTCACAGAGGAAGAAAATTTAAGTCAAATTTAATGTTAAGCAAATTCCATAACAAAAGAAGCTAAAGTGAGGCTGAACATTTCCCAAGACTAAATAAGAAGGTGACAATTAACTGAGATGGGGAATATCAGTGTAGAAGTAAATGTTGTTGGATAGAAAGTTAGGAAAATGTTACCAATGTTTCTGTGTTGGAAAAACATACTGGTAAAAATGGGAACTTTAGTGACAGGTTATGAAAAGTAAATATTGAGTCAGGAAATAAATTATCAAGTTGCAGCAGTAAAATTGGGGAAAGGAAAGACAAATAATTTCATAAAAATGTTCAGCTGTGTTAGGCTTTGCAGAAAAAAAATAATGGTATTTTGGAAGTTGTTGAATGGTTGGAGAGCTGTTGTCCACTGAATGTATATGCTTTTTCTACCCATTTATTTCTCAGACTCCAATATGCTAGATTGTTATACAAGCCCCAAGGGCAGATAAAATAAATAATGTGCCTGAAGTGAAGTAAGCACTGGTCTTTGTCGCTGGAAATAATGGAGAATTTGAATATGCAAGAAGTGTATTTGGCACTGTTCTGAATAAAACGTTTTGTATTTCAGGGTTTAAGCAGACCATCAGGCACTGCTCAGAAGAGCATCGTTAGTCGTCACCTGCTGATGAGCACCACTCACTGTTTTCCCGTTTGTTCTCCACACGACTGTGCATCCCCTTATTTACCAGGGCTGATCCTGGGTGGTCGCGGTGCACTTCCAGCCTGTGTGGAGCAGCACAGTCGTATGGAGATGCCTACAACTCTCCATGTGGAGCCTTACTGCTCCCAGAGGTCAGCAGCGACCCTAACCCACCTCGGACCCTCCCGACCACAAACTCCAGATGTTGGCCATCCACAGCTGAGCGCGGGCTCCTGCCCAGGCTGGAGCTGGGGTGCTGTGAAGCGTGTGATCGTGTTGACCCCTAGTGGCTGTAGCGGAGACCTTGGGGTGGATACAGCCAGCGCGGCTCTGCCGGAGGTGGTGGAGCTCTGTCCCCCCGTCAAAGTGCCCTGCCAGCAAACCTGGGAAGGCAGCACAGCTGCGCTGTCAATACACGGCTGTTTAGTATCTGTGGGATAATACCTGGATGTAAGCAAGCATTTTGTATTTAACCTATTGATGGTTTATGGGGACTTTTTTTCCCCGAAAGTGTTTGTTTTCCACATGAAATGGTGCAGCTGTCTGCTGTAGGGCAACATACTATAAAAGCATGTCTTCATGTTGTCCTTGCCCTCTATGAACTTGTAATAGCCCATGATACACTTTGGCTATTTCCCATCCATGAGGAACAGTCTTCTACCCTCAGGAGCAGCTTGACTACGGCTGCTCAGGAAGGACAACAGGATGTACCTAAACTAAGATCTCACCAACCACTGCACTAGAAACAGGGTTGTGACAATTTAGGGTGCATATGTTAGATGAGCACTTCTCTTTCAGTCAAGGCATTGAAATTTTTATTGAGATAGGACACTTTCCAGACCATCTCAAATGCTTCTGTGAAACAGCTCTTTGTGGAGCATTTTAAGCATGTAATGCTTACAGATGTTGCCAACAGTACAGGCAGAACAAAAGGATCATTTGTGACCCTGTGACAGCTGTTCTGCACAGTGGTGGCCCCGAGGCAGCCCTCATCATGGTGTTGCTAGGCTGAAGCTGAAGGTTGTCTTATTTTTGTATTGTAGAAGCAGACATTCAGCCTCACCAAAATCTGTGAAGACTGTCAGAGAGTGGCAACATTTATCCCTAACCTTATCTCATAATTTAGCTGTAATTGAATCCAGTCCTGAGAGCCTCAGTTTGGAAAATGAGAAATGGGCTGTCTCTCACATCTCTAACCAAAAGCGGACATAAATAATTGATAATAGAGCAAATTTGCTGAAATATATAAAGGATGTCATCTGTCTTCTTGCCAGTTGTTATGCTAAATAACCAAGAGGTTTTAGTGGAGACAAATGACAACACTTAACATAGTTGCTTTGTGCACATTGTTCTTATCATTGTTTGTAATTTAAAAATTGTGCTGGGGGCTAAAAGAGATGAGCAATAGGAAAATGAGTACCAGGGAAACCAATACAGCTCTCTGAAATGGAAGAAAATTGAATAATGTGTCTAGAACATGCCACAATAGCCCTGAGGAAGCTTGTCCTCCAGCTGGGAGCCTGCCACTGCTTATGCAGGGCCTAGCAGGGACTTCAAGGCTGCTGTGCTCTGGTATGGACCAGGTTGGGGCTGCAGGCAGCCTCAATCTTGACAAACTACAGCTCTCCCCCTGAGACTGAGGCAAAAGGCAAACACCAGGGAGAAAAGCCCATCAAAAGAGAAGCCACTCCGCACCAAGGGTTAAAGTGTGCGAACACTCAAGCAATGGAGGACAATGAGCTGGTAACACCTCTGTCTAGGTGGACCAATGAGTGGGATGCTGTATTCAAATTGTCCAGCCAGGCGCAGTGGGGTGCATATTTGAAAAGGGTGTAAAAGAGAAGGGAACGAATAAACATGAGATTCAAATTCATAGTTGCACAGACAGAGACATGTTCGTGTCTCACTTCAGACCACAACCAAATGAGCAGAACTATCAAAAACTACCACACTCTGATGCATGCCTCAGCCATTTCTGAGTTTCTCTTACAGAGAATTTGCTCTTTTGATGAGAAGGTAGCTCTTCACTGGCCTCCAGATGCTTAAGGCTGCAAAAGAGCTGAACTAGAGATGATATGCCTGATAATTTGTATTTTTTTTCAGCTATACTACTCTTCTCACACCTAAGAGTGAGGTGTGGAGGATGATGACTACAGCTTGGATAGGGATATGAGTGTGACACCATTTAATGTCAATGAAGTGATGAGACATTTTCCTTCCTTCTTGTCAGCCTTTTCATGTAATTAGAAGCTATTTTGTCGCTTGCTTTCCACGTGTAATTTAAGTGCTCATGATCTTTAACTAATAGGAACTAGGCATTGTCCACATACATTATTTGGCTATATTGGGTCTCATTTGCAAATTAATAATCTACATTTAGATTTTCTGATCTTAATCTTACTTAACGCATTTTTAAGCATTGTTTGTTTGTTTGTTTATAGTGGTTAACATCACAACAGTGTCTTCTGCTTTCACCTTATGATTTAATAAATCATCTCTGGGGATGAAATCCTGACTCTTTTGAAATTTTTTTGTTTAAGAGTCCCTTTTTCTTTAATAGATTGGATTTCAGCCTTTGGCTTTAACAGATGCTGTAATATGCTTTATGATACATTTAACCTTTCCTTCTCTTGCCATTAGACCTCTGAACTGGAAGAGTCGAGTATGTTTGGTAATTGATGAGCAGATTGCTAAAAGTTCTTGACTGTTAAAAGTGAATTTAAAAACAGCTACAAGAGAGTGACTGCAAATTTATCCAGCCAAAAAGCATATCTTAAGGATGAGGCTAGTTTTGTTAAGCAGGAGGCTTGCAACTTGTGTTGTTCCAACACCACTGGTGTGATGTTCTCGTTGCCTTCTACTGTTTTGCTCTAATACATGTCAGAGTTTGTGTTTACATTTAAGAAGGAAAAAAAAGAGGAAGTGTGATTTTCATTGCTAAAGCTCGTCCTGTGGTCTGACTTTGGCAGGATCCCCTCCTAATATGCAATATGGGTTTAAACCAGAAACCTTGAACAATATAATTCAGTTGTTGACTTCTGCTGCCGGTGCTCTTAATGCTTCTTTAACAGGTGTTCAGTCAAATGAAAACAATAGTGTTAATTCAAAGGCACAGCTGCTATTTTCAAGAGAAAGCTAAAAGATAGTTGTAGAAGACTCTGTATTTTGTGTTTATTACTAACAAAGACACAGTTCTGGAAAGCTTTGTGAATCTTGTGCTGAATTTAATCTTGCTTCTGAAGCTGTCTTCCTAGAATATGTAATTTTGTCAATCCNCATTTTTAAGCATTGTTTGTTTGTTTGTTTATAGTGGTTAACATCACAACAGTGTCTTCTGCTTTCACCTTATGATTTAATAAATCATCTCTGGGGATGAAATCCTGACTCTTTTGAAATTTTTTTGTTTAAGAGTCCCTTTTTCTTTAATAGATTGGATTTCAGCCTTTGGCTTTAACAGATGCTGTAATATGCTTTATGATACATTTAACCTTTCCTTCTCTTGCCATTAGACCTCTGAACTGGAAGAGTCGAGTATGTTTGGTAATTGATGAGCAGATTGCTAAAAGTTCTTGACTGTTAAAAGTGAATTTAAAAACAGCTACAAGAGAGTGACTGCAAATTTATCCAGCCAAAAAGCATATCTTAAGGATGAGGCTAGTTTTGTTAAGCAGGAGGCTTGCAACTTGTGTTGTTCCAACACCACTGGTGTGATGTTCTCGTTGCCTTCTACTGTTTTGCTCTAATACATGTCAGAGTTTGTGTTTACATTTAAGAAGGAAAAAAAAGAGGAAGTGTGATTTTCATTGCTAAAGCTCGTCCTGTGGTCTGACTTTGGCAGGATCCCCTCCTAATATGCAATATGGGTTTAAACCAGAAACCTTGAACAATATAATTCAGTTGTTGACTTCTGCTGCCGGTGCTCTTAATGCTTCTTTAACAGGTGTTCAGTCAAATGAAAACAATAATGGCACGGCTGCTATTTTCAAGAGAAAGCTAAAAGATAGTTGTAGAAGACTCTGTATTTTGTGTTTATTACTAAAGACACAGTTCTGGAAAGCTTTGTGAATCTTGTGCTGAATTTAATCTTGCTTCTGAAGCTGTCTTCCTAGAATATGTAATTTTGTCAATCCAGCAAACTGAAATGAAGGAGAGGGGAACAGACCAAAGTCGAAGTAATTTGCATTCATTGTTGGAGTTTACTGCTTGAGATGCTTTCATCAGAGAAATAGGGTACAGAAATGTCAAGACACTTGTAAATCAGAGGTGTACAAGTACTGCTACTGCCCCTTATCTCTCCACTGCTGTGCTCTGTAACTAGTATTGCAAAGCACAAATTTAACTCAGAGCAAGTTGTATTCATCCTTTTGAAAACAGGAATATGATTATCAACCCCTTATTGTATATTTGAAACTTGCATGGTGAATACTTTTTATACCGAAAATAATTATTTCCTAAATTAGATCCAAATCACTTTTGGTTTTTTGAGTTGTGGGATGTTTTCTGGGTGAACTGAAATTTCCCAAAACTACAGAAGTAATCACTGCATAAGGGAGGAGCTACAAAGGAGCTACACTCCTTTGTAATGTCACCATTTAGGGTGGCTTTAAAGCGGTTTAAAGTATTACGCAAAAGTTTACATTCTCTTTTCATTTTGAAGTAACGATCTTGGCATCCTAATCAGTGCCTATTAATAAGTTTTGTGCATGACAGTGCTTTGTGTTTTATTATATTCAAATAGAGCTGAACTTCCCTAGCCTGCAAAAGTTTCTCGTATTTATTCAGAGCTGCAAAAAACATGTAATGTTCTTGAACATCACTGAACACATCCCTATTGGCCTCAGCTTGACTTAGCATATCTTCCTCTAAAAAGAAAAATATTATTCTATAGACTTTTTGTATCCCAAGCTGCTAAATAATGGTCTAATAAGGGAAAAGGTTGTGTCAAATTATTACTTGATTTGTCAAAACAAACAAGCAAGCAAACAAACAAACAAACAAATCTGCTGATTCTTTGCCTGGCCTGCTATGTTACATTATGGTGAAGCATTTGTTTCTGCACTTCATTCTCTTTTCTTAATTTCATGAGGAAATCTGGAAGAAGTTTTATCTCTGAATGTGGTGCAATACAGAGTCAAAACAATATTCCCACCAGCTTAATGGAACCATCCAGACGCTTAAATGTCTGCTTGACTGAAGTGAGAGCACTGAGGTTCAATTCTTGTCCTTGGAGGGGAAACATTTGGGGAGGAATCCAAAACTAGATGGAATAAATAGCAAATCTCCCCTAGAGAGGCTATTGGTGTTTAAAGATGGAATTCTGTTGACAGTAACAAAATAGCCTTTTTTTCTCTCTTTTTGAACAAAGAAGCTTCGCATTTAGTTGGCTCTTTTGCTAGGTAGAGTTCAATTGCAGTGAGATGTTTTGTTAACGTAGATGTTGTTGCATGTATTCTGTATATCCATGTCCTTGAAGTGTGGTTGTTATAGCAACAAGCTTAACTACTAAACAGGTTTTAGTCTTGTTTCTGCTTCACAGCAATAAGGTAATTAGGCTTTTGCAGCATCTTTAAATATCACACTAGCTAGTAAAGGAGATGAGTATCACTTATCTCCCTCAGAAAATTAGCTATAGGGTATTATTTTTTCCCTAAAGGCATAATCTCTAAAATGTGTGCATTATTAGTTTGCCTAATTTCTTTCTGCCTGAGAGAAAATGTGGGGAAAAGAGTATTTAATTTATATATGCAGTGTTAAAATGGTGCAAAAATGGTTACATTTCAAAGAGCTCACAACTCTGAAAACTCATAAAACAGATTACAACTGTCTCCTTTCAGCATTTGAAAGTCTTAGCCAAACTTTGTGTCTACACTTCGTAATTGCCTGCTCAGTGCTAGCTGTCATTGCCGTTGCATTGCTCCAAGCCTGTTCTGCAGACTGTGTTCTCAGCAAGAACAGAGTAAGACAAACAGTCTGGTGAAATGAGAACTTCTGAGATGCTGATTTCGACTGGCTTTTCCCTTAAAATTATCTTGAAATTAAACTCTTCCCTGCTGCCTGAGCTTTCAGCTCAAAATTCACCTATTAACAGAACTATATATGTTAGGATCTGGTGGTGGGCATAATCTCTAAAACCTGTTTGCCCTCTCAAGTACCAGTGTACAGTAAGGAGAAGGTGAAAAAGTGAAGGGAGAAACCTTCAATTTCCATTTCCATCAATAGATGTTCCCCAGACAGACAGGAATAATGCATGTGTGGACAGCTTTTTAAAAGAGGTTCCTTGGTGCCTGTGGTGATGCCGAGCTTCCCTTACTGCCTCTGTGCAGAGCACAGGTACCCCTGTGAAAAGGCAATCCCTTCAGTCCCCATCCCTCTGTTATAGCTCCAGGGAAGACAACGTAAAGAATCCCACGCACTGCATCTTATGAGTTGTTCCCACATGCGGGTGGTGTGGTGCCAGGCACATGGATTAAGAGCTGAATTATGGAGAAATGCAATGTTCAGCCATCAGAAAAGGGACACTATGAGGTGCTGGAGTCCTTTCTGCAGGCAGCAGCCCCTTAGTACTTCAGCTCTCAGGGTTTTCATCTGATATCCACCTTTCAGAGGCTTGGGCTCTCTTCTGGTTTTTGGAGGTTTGGGTTTTTTTTTAATTTCTTCTTTCTTTGAGGGTTCTGAAAAAGAAAAATGCTGTTCCAATGTGAAATAATTACTTGCAGCTTGTACTGTGGTGTATACAACAGCTTATACTGTGTGGCCTTTGGAGGCAGCTTTGCTGTTATTCTGTCTCTGTAAGTAAAGCATTTAACTTCCCTAGCTATCTGTTACTGCAGTGTCTTGATATCAAGTCTTGAGATTAAGAGTTTTTCTTCTGATGCTTGGATCCAAAGTCTGACAAACACAATGAGAGAAGAAGCCCTTTACAGTTCTGGAGAGGCCTGGAGGCCTGGGGGTGACAGGAACAGGGGGTGGGAAATTTTTGGGTTACCATTTTTTAAATTAAGAAGCCTGAGGTCTAATCATTACTACTATTATGATCAGATCAACAAGCTTAGAAAAAGCAGTTTTGTGTTACAATTAGATAACTGCCAAACTGTTCAAACAGAACAGCAAAAGTTGTAGTTGTGTGTTCATTTTAGCATCTTATTTGCCCGTGGCAGTGTGGTAATTGAGCATACACAAATGATCTGAAATTAAATTTGGGTATTTTAGCACAAACTAAATGTGTGCGTTTTTATGGTACATATGGCCCAGAGCTTCACCAGTTATTAATAGTCTTGTTATTAGGTAGTGTTGATCTACAATAAAAATAAATGCTATTGATAAATTTTAATAAATTCTTCTTAGTAAGTGAACTTTTCTTCCATGAACTCCTGTAATAAAATGTTGTAATAGGGAATCTATATAATGCTTGCAGGACAATATGTTTCTTCTTGTGGCACAGTGCCTACAATAAATCTTAGTAATAAGGTTCCAAAATTAGCAATTTTGTGGGATTTGAACGGCTATAACTTATTTATTGCCATGTGTACCACAAAAATCCATCTAGGGTTAAGTTACTGAAGCTGCAGTCCAGCTTTTAATAGTAAGAGGACAATCAGTCTGCTGAGACAATGTGTTTGGTTTGAGGGGAAAATAAATCTAGGGTGAAAGCAGCAGCTTTTCTTCTTTTTGTCTTTCCATATTACTTGTGTTAAAAATAGATGGGAAATCTCAGTCATGCCTTTAATGACTGTCTGCAAATTGATTCTATAAGTTTGCAAATAGTGTTCTGCCAGTTTAAAAGGCAGCCGTTGCCCGACCTCATATGACGCATTTGCACAATATGACCTTTTTTAAAAAAAAGTTAGTTTGCAATTCAGCCTCCAAACTCTGCAGCTCCTGATTTCAGAAATGTGCAAGATTTCTTTTGCAAATCTCCCTGCTTCTCTCTTGGCCCATTACTCCTCTGTAGCCCATTCTACAGATGGGTGTGGCAGCTGGATATTTCTTTTTCTGTTCATTAATTGGTCCGTGGAAATCATGGTGATGCTCTCTCCATCAGCCACTCCAAGCTCTCCTGCCTGCTGACATCAGCAACACAATGGTCGTCCTGCACCACCTCCACCCTTCACTGGTGCTGTGCTGCACATCTTTGCTGGAGTAGCCTTGAAATTACATATTGTAATGGCAGCTCACGTTTTTCCTGCTCTTTGGCTGTCCTGAGAAGCAGCACAGCCGTTGGCATCCAAGGCAGCCCTTGCCACGCCAACCTGGAGATGTAGGAGCACCTCCCTCGCCGGCCTCCTCAGGGCACTGCCTGTGAATCCTGCCCATCTCCCGTACGCAGCAAGGATCCATCTCTCCCCGGTTGTGACGGTGATTCAGCAGGAGCTCGGATGACTCATTTAACTACCGAGGAGATTAAAATCAATTACTGCTTCGGAGAACGACAAACTGCCCTTTTGTGTCACATTCATCTACAGCCAGTGCTGGTCCGATAAAAAAACAGCCCAGAATTGATAACGCGGCCACGAGAGGGAGCTCACAAATCCCAGGAACGCCTCAAGATTGTATGGAAGTGGACCAGTTTGGTATTTTAAATTTAGTTATTAGAAAACAGCTGATTTTTTTCTTAATTCAAATCAGCTTCTTTTTCCCTTTTTTAACTTTGTTTTTTTTCTTTTTTTCTTGAAGTTTTCTGAGTCATTAGTAGATTTAACAGACAAGTTGAGACTACCATAATCAGGCTTCATTTGTGATCATTCTGTTTATTGTGTTTTGGTTAAAATTTAACCAAATTCTGCTCTTATACAAACAAAAAAAGAATAATGGAAAAATACTAAGATGTCCAACATCTCCAATAATTGATCTTTGACCTTAGCATATGCCTGTAACTTTTCTTTCCCTATAATTGAACTATACACCAGTCTTTGTCTTTTGTAATGTATTGCAAAACAACTCTATGGAAAGCCCATAAGGAGAAGGCTCTTACCAGCCACCAATTGGTGGATGATGGAGAGACTTTATCCCAAGTAGGCAGGTCTCTCCAAGCTGCCCATAGGTCTATGTGACATTGAAAGTAGGACATGGCAGCAATGCAGTGTGAAATTTAAAAGAAATTTAAATTTTAAAAAATACAAACAAACAAAACAAAAAAAAAGACAAGGACAAATCTTTACAAATAGAAGAGAGAGATTGTGCAGCTGCTATGCTGAAGGTAATAATTTATGGTAATTAATCAGCAGTTTAATAGTGGGGGACAGGGGTTTGTTGTTTGTGGGGATTATTTTTCCTTTTTTTTTTTTATCATGTGCAAGTTAGTTGAATGTTTTTNAGTAGGCAGGTCTCTCCAAGCTGCCCATAGGTCTATGTGACATTGAAAGTAGGACATGGCAGCAATGCAGTGTGAAATTTAAAAGAAATTTAAATTTTAAAAAATACAAACAAACAAAACAAAAAAAAAGACAAGGACAAATCTTTACAAATAGAAGAGAGAGATTGTGCAGCTGCTATGCTGAAGGTAATAATTTATGGTAATTAATCAGCAGTTTAATAGTGGGGGACAGGGGTTTGTTGTTTGTGGGGATTATTTTTCCTTTTTTTTTTTTTATCATGTGCAAGTTAGTTGAATGTTTTTCCAACATCACATGCATTTTTGGGGGATTTTTGAAAGGAAAAATACTCTTCAAGGAAAAGAGTGCAGTAGTCCTCAACATTCATGTATACATGAAACTCTGGAGCATTTTCAAAAGCTCACTTCTTTCAATTTAAGTCTCCGAAAGTCTCTAATTGGCTTCACCCTGAGATTATTGTCATCTATGACTCTGATGTATTTTCCTCTCTGGCATTCCCAGTTTGTTCCTTTTTGCAGTGCAGCTGAGGAGCTGGCTGGCTTATGTGTGATTCCCAGCATGATGATGTTACTCTAACATCCTGTAAAGAGGAACCATTTTTGTACTATAGGTCTATTTGTAGAACAATCAGGAAGGTGCCTTAAAAGCCTTTCTTTCCTCTGGCTGCAGCTTCCATACAACTCAGTAGACTCACTAAATAACCATTTGAATGATATACACTTAGAGATGTATTTCCTCATATCCTGCCAAGCCAAAAAATTTTCAGTGTGCTTTAGTTTGATGTG
The DNA here is from genome assembly GCA_013400695.1 of Neodrepanis coruscans. NCBI lineage: Eukaryota > Metazoa > Chordata > Aves > Passeriformes > Philepittidae > Neodrepanis > Neodrepanis coruscans. The sequence goes on along the minus strand of VYZS01058810.1, from coordinate 37,124 downwards.
GCTGAAAATTCTGAAATGGGAAAAAAGAAGGCAGGTTTCACTCCTGCTGGCAGTGAAGAAAGAGAGTGTGGATATTCTGAGAGGTGAGCAAAGCTTGAAAAATCTTCAGCTAAGAGAGTACTGTACTTCATCCAGTCCTCTCACCATCCAATTTCTTGACCAACTCATGTGCCCTCCTCTGGCAACAAACAGAAACTTGGGTTGGTCTTATAGCATTGCTGCCTCTGACATGTAGTAATGCTCACTCTGGTGTTTCAGAATTTATGGACTAGAATAGTCCTTCCTTTTCCATACCACCTGTTGCCTTAGTGAAATCATGGATATGGCTTGTTACAGTCATTTCTCTTGGGCCCCAACCCTCTTGCTCCTTCTCCTATGCTTATGTGGTAGCTTTGCATGACTGGTCCTTTATCTGCAACCCTGAATTCATTCCCTCCATTAAACAGATTCCCATACAGTTTTCTCAGTCAGATATGAGGTCTGTGCATGTTGTGTTGGATTTGCCTCCTGCTTTATACTCTGTACTCCCCTTTTCATGAACATTCCAATGAGACTGGGTGACGTGGCATACAGGATCTAGATAGCTGTTTCTTTGTCATTCAGGATCGACTTCTGCTGATTAATGCCTGAGAAATTACTTGAACTTTTTGCAAATAAAAATGTGCCATATTGACGGAATTTTCAATCTTGTTCAAATGTCAGGCAATCTGCTTGCAGAAATTAGCGTTCTTGTCTCTTGACTCCTCGACCTTAATAACCAACATAAATATTGAATCAACCTTTTAAAGCTGAGATTACCCATTTAAATCCAATTGAAAAAGATGGTAGTGGTAAGGACAAAAAATGTCAAGGAAGTTGGGGGGCTGAGTTGTATTTGTCAGACACATTAGTCTTTTAAATCTGATGATTTCCTGTCAATTACAAGTTTGGAGCTCATTGTGGAGATCAGTTGTGTTTGCTTAGATGTTACAGGTTGATGTGAGCCTTTTTTAGTTTCTTGTAAAATGTGTCATGAAGATGGAACATCTTGTGCTCCTCTGTTTTTGGTTGCCTTTTTCACAGTTGTACCTTGAGGTAGAAATTTAATAACACTGTGATGCTTACTTTCCTATAGAGCCACAACATTCCTAGTAATAGGAAGGAATATGTATATTTATGTTCAAATTGTGCTTTAATCTGTTGGGTAGAGGCATATTATGGATAGGTTTGCCAGCTGGTCTGGAGTGATATGCATGTGTTGAAATTACCTAATGTTGGCCAGTTAAGGTGTTGTTCTAATATTAACATGACCCCTTGGGAAGTGCACTTTTGCAGAAAAATATTATATTGGAAGGAAAGGTGATAGAGAGAGACAAAATTATTTAAAATTCTAAATCATTACCTCTCCTGGACTATTAGCTCACATCTCTGAAGACAACTTGCCTTTAAGCCTAAGACTTGGACAAATATCAACACTGTTATGTAATAATAGTGCAAAAAAAATAATCTTTCTGAAAGAAAAACTCATACAATTGCCATTGCAATGAATGTAAGGGATCTGTGCCTTTGGATCTGAAGAAAGTCTAATAGCCAGCTACAATTTGTGTTCTGTTTCCTCTTATTAAGAGGACTTCTGTTGACTGCAGCTGTGGTGTTGTGGAATTTAATGTTTTTGCATTGATAGGGATTTGGTGCATCAGAGTGGAAGGTATCTGCCAGTTCGATTCCTTGGTTACTCAGGGAGATACAGAGAATATCTGTGTGGTAGACAAAACAGAAGCATGACATATAAGGTTCGTATTTTTTTCCTTTGCCCTGGTTAATAAGATGTCGACTTTGATACCTTTTCCTGACCATGGCAGGGAGACTGGAACTAGATGATTTTTAGGGTTTCTTCCAACCCAAATCATTTTATGGTTCCCTGGCTAGAGAATAATAAAAATTTTGCCTCTTGTTTGGACCTTCATGCCTTGCCCTTGTGTTTCTAGTGAGCTTAGCCAAGAATCCCATTTGAAAATCTGGACATATTCACATCTGGAACTGTCCACAGATATTTTATGTTGAGTCTGTGTTTCCTTACAGTCTCATGTGTGAAAAAGGTATAGCTTATATTTGCCCTACATATTTGCAGGAATGACTGTTGTTAGTTTTCCAAATAAAATTAATCAGAGCAAGTTTGCACATTTTGATTTGACTCAAAATCTGTGTGGCAAAATAGCTCCCTAAAGGAAACAAGAGGGCTTTTTTGTTTTGTTTCTCAAGATGAAACAAGGGAACAATGAATCATCTTACAATGCAGGGATCTGCAATGGAAGATGTCCACACTGTCAAAAGGAGGAAAATGCAGTGCTCCAAAAAGAATGAGGCAACTGGACTTGATGAGCTGTGCATTACACATGCTTGTCTTCAAGCAGAGTCAGAAACCACGTGTGATATTTGAGTTTCAGTAGAGAACTCTTCTATTATTCTCCCGCGTGTTTCGTTTTTCCTCTCAGACTCTCTTCTCTCTCATCTGAAGGGTTTGGGATTTATCGAGCACCTCAGAATTATGGGAAACTCCATAGGAGCACTGTGTTCCTTCACTTTGTGTGGGTAATGAACTACCTCAGCTATGTTTGGACTTCTTTCAAACTGCAGAATTATTTAAGATAATGATAGATGATCATGTATTTTCGGGGAAAGGTTAATAATGGTATGCATCTACCGGTACCAACTAAATTCTTAATTTCCTGGACGGGTTCGTTCCATTGTAGGAGCATAATTTTGCTATCCAAAGTAAGATATTGTGGTAAGCATGCAGTGTGTGGTCAACCCTCCAGGAAGGGGCTGTATTCAATACTCAATATATTTTCTACAAACCCCACCTCATCCTAGGGAACACTGTCAAAGCCTTTTTGCAGGTCTGTCCTGTGACTCAGAGTTTGAGAAATTCATGGTCTCCTACTTCTCACTGAGAAAATTCTTAATCTTGGGAAATCTTTGCAAGAGTTTGTAATAATTTGAAATGGTCCCACCTAGGGTGATTTGGTGAGATGTTTTATATCTCAGAATAGGTTGAGCATTTCCTTTCCTCTGAAACATTGTCTTTGCTTTAGCTGGAGATGAGATAATAGTTAAGGTGAAATTTCTCAATCCAGCAGTCAAAGCAGCTTTCCAAGATCCTTTTTAAAGTACTATCTGTAAAGCACTTAAAAACTAGTAAACAGTGAAGAGTTAAAAATAACGACTGTTGTTTCCTTATTGGTTTTTTTTTCAGTGCCTTGATCCACATCTAATATCCTGAATGTCTGCTCATAAGCACTTCCCACAAATATCCCTTGCACTCTCCATAAAAACACAGTCTACTGCTTTACCATCATCTCCTCACACCTTGCCATATATTAGCTAATCTTCATTACGATGTCTTTGACTGGAATTTGCAGCTGGTCTTTCAGGCTTCCCAGTGGAATCAAAGACTTTTTCCTACCACAGTAAATTGTTTCACAAAAGATTTCTTCCCTTATTGTGAATTCAATGCCAAGATAGTGAAACTGATTTATTAATTAATTTCTTTGTCCTTCTGTTGTGGTTTTTTTTAGGGTGATCTATGTTGCTTAACTTAAACATACAAATGGCAAGCAGGGTGGACTCATGCTTTGCTTATTCTGTGGGTGTGTGCCACTGTAGATTGGGAAAATGAGCAGATGTGGTTCTGAGATGAGGTCCTGAGTATCTCGTGTTCCCTTAGGCCATATCTTATTTTCAGCACAGGCCTGGGCCAGGGGTTGACCTGTAGATTAGAAACAAAGAATCCTGAGAAAAATGTATATTGTGCTGGGAAGATGGGAGAAGTCGTTTCAACTAGCTCTTTTATCTTCCCTCTGTTTACCTAGCTGTTGTGCAGAAGCCAGGCAAATCTACCATCTAAACCTCTCTTGAGAGAGATGAAGAGAATAAAGATGGGTGTTAGGCTGCAGAGAAAAGGAACAGTGACTTAGACCAATCCAAAACTATTTACCCACTCAGAACAGCAGAGATGAGAAAAAAAATGATAAAGAAACCTAAATCCCTCATCAACAGCACAATATTAGAAGGGTGATTAAGATTATGGGCCTAAGGGAATGTGTACATTTCAGTAATGAAAGCAGAGTACCCAAGTTTTAGGCTGCCTAGAAAAACTGGCAGGTTTGATTGACCTGGGTAGGCATTGATGAAGCAAAGGACTGCAGACTGGTAGCCATTGGTGCTGGGCTGCTGTGCAGGTGCCTTGCCTGGGTCTGGCAAGGCTGCTTGGCAGGGCTGTCTGGAAGTCATCAATTTGCCCAACAGGTAACAGGACAGCTCTGTGATGTGCAACCAAGTGGCAGCAGCAAAAGGACACTGCTTTGGAGCCAAGTAAGTTTGAATTTAAGTTTTGACTCTCAGTTGCAAAATGTGTTCTTTGTGGACAACAACCCTCAAATTAATGTAGGTCCATATGTTTGTCTTGTCCCCTAAATTCTACCCTATATCTGCAGGAAACTTTGCACTTAATAAACCTGTGCAAATTCCAGTGTCAACTACTGTTCATCGGCTTATTGGATCCTATATACAAATGTGCACATGCTATACCGTGGTCAGCTCTATTGATAACTGAATACTGCTGCTTTGGACTGAAATGCTCAGGTATGGCAGCCAAGTGCAATTTCCTAATTCATTAATTAACCTGAGAATTTTTACCTCTGGTGACATGCTTTAGCCGCGCTGTTCAAAGAGAGAGCAACAAAAAACTGTTTAGATATCTAAGGAGGCTAGAGCAAAATAGTTCTGAAAAATCTGCTTTCCAGCATTTACTATACCTTTGAATGATGAATTTAGGCCAGCTGGCAGGCTTTCCTCCAAAGAGTTGACAAAACTGATAACATTTCATAAGCTCCCACTCCATATTTCTGTTTCTTGTGACTATCCTTAGAATGTACGGTTTTTGTGGGTGCTAATTATACCATTAAAACATTAACTGTTTGTATCTTCTAAGAAAAATGCTGTAATACACACACACTCACTAGCACCTCTTTTGATCCCAATGATGTGATGGTGGGTAGGTGTGACCCACAGTGAGCAAACACTTGCAAGTCTATCTAAATTAAGGAAAGCAGACTAAAGAAAACATCATGCAAGAAGCATGTCTCACTCTCTCCTCCCTCCTCTGACTGGCCAGGCTTGAATAAACTCTCAGCATCAGTGTAAGGACCAAAAGGACATTCCCTGAAGGTCTGGTAATGTCCTCTCATGGAAAGATTAGAGCATGTTAGGGCCACAGCTTGAATGGGGGTAATGAGGCTTGTGCTTTCCTCTGTTCTGGATTGAAATTATGCAAGAAAATGTCTTGCTCCTTGCACCACCTCTAAAATCTGGTGTAAAATAATTTCCCAGTATCATTAGAAATGTGGGCTTCCAGGTCTTAGGATTGTCTCAAATAAACCTTGACATTTGTTGCCTTTAACCTAAATGGTGTTAGGTCCTGAATTAGAGTCAACTTGTAGTCACGTACTCTTCAGTCCCAGATTTATGCTTGGCTGTTAAAAATTAAAGATTTTTCTGCAGATCTGTCAAGTACCATTGTCATGAAATGATGCCAGATAAATACCTTAGTGTGGGCCTGAGGTGTTTCAGCTACTTTGGTAGGCGTGTGACTGAAGCCATGATTTATAGTCCTGTTTGTGACACAGATGTCCTGTTCGGTTCTAGTTTTTCTCTTTCTTATGTAGCTCTCTTGTTCTTACTATGTTTGCAGATGGTATTCCTTTCTGAGTAGACAAAAACACAGGTGAACAAATGCTAGGTGGTGATGTAATCAGGCTGTTCAAAATAAAGTTATCACCTTCACAAGCCTGGAAGATGATTTGAACTGAAAGGATGGACCCAGGTGAATGTAAGCTCCATCTTTCAAAACACAGGGAAGTATGTGCAAGGTCTCAGGAATAAAGATCCTGAAAGGTAAGCATGTCACTGACTACAGAGAGGCTACAAGGCTCCCCAGCAAGGGAAGAGGGAACAGCCTATTAAGGGATAGTATATGTAGCTCTCATTTTCTCTTGAAACAATTTCTTAAAAGCATGAAGTATGAAAAATAACAATTTGTTCTACTAGACAAATTTATATAATGGCTACATGTAATTAATGACCTATCATCTCTTCCCATTTCAGACCTAGAACAAACAGCAGGTTACTGGGTGATTTGGAGAAGGATGGGGAAGGACAAGTGTGCAGTCTTTTGTTGTGCAAAAGTGGGAGCCAGGCTCTCTATCCTGTGTCTGTCTGCTGTTCCAGCCACCAACCTACTCTCACAGACCTGGTGATGGTTTGCATTTGGCCTTCTTTGTGCCAATGTGCTGCTGCAGTGGCACATGGTGTCTTGTGCCAGGGACAGAACAAAGCATCTGCTATGAGAGAAACATCGAGAAAGAACAGCATTTTGAAACTGTGTTGTTAGAAACTGTTCAGCTGCTACCTAAAATGGTGCAAAGGATGAAAAGCACAAGACAACACAAGGGACAAGGGCAGCCTGGAAAGGAGAAATACTGTCTTTCATTGACGTTTCTGGGTGAGTCATTCCCCCTTGGTCTGACTCAGCACTGAGAACTGCTGCACTCCCCAGAGCATCTCCCAGCTGACACCGGCTGCTGCCCAAGACAAAACATGCTCTGTTTGCAGGGCACCCTGATGGTTCTATGCAGCATCTTTAGCCAAGCAGCTGTGCTGGGGGATGCAGGGCCAATGGATCTGACATTAACCTCTTGCTTCCAAGCACCTGGCAAAGTCTTGCTGACATCTGGCTGAAGCAAATGTGCAAGTACACTGGTGTCTCATGGCCGGCTCTCCTAAGGAAGAGTGGAATCAGATTTCTGAAACCTTCTAATAGAGAATCAAAGCCTAATTCAAACCGTTGCCTGGGTTTTCCAGAATTTACTTGAAAAACTTAACAGCAATATGCCTAAATGATGCCTAAATGAGACGGGAAAATCTTTTTGCAATGCATAAGCATGTTGCTGCTCCTTCCAAGTGCCAGTCTAGATCTTTCCTATTTACTGAAGTAGGCTGTCTGCATCACGTTGCAAACCCCTGTCCAGGGAGGCTGTGCTGGCTGCCCATCTCTCACACGGCAGGAGAGGCTCTGGTGCTTCAGCAGAGCCGTTGCTATGGCTTTGCCCCAGAGTAAATGAGATCAGACGCTGGCTCTCTGCCACTGTGTATGTTTTTTTTTGTGAGAACCAAACTGAATTATGCTCATCATTGTTTGCTTGGGGTCTTCTCCCCAGCAAGATTAACGATAGCACTGTTCAAAAAATCCTCACCCTGAGAAAGATGTGATGTTAATGTTACCTTTAAAAGAGAAAACTAAAGGAACAAAAATAAATTAGAGTCCCTAAATTTGGAAACCGTGTCTAAGGGTGTGTTTTCAGTGCTTTTTCCTTCAGTGGCATGTTTAATAACTTCTATTAGCGCTTGTCTAAACATAGGGCTGGGAGGCAGAAGGGCCAAGATCAGCTCCCCAGATTTGCCAGAGTGATTCTGGAGAGATGGGGGTAAATGGCTGAGTCTTTTGATGCTGATTTTCCCCTTAAAAACAAACAAAAAAACCAACCAACAAACACAGCAACTGTATATAACTTTTGTTTTTTTCTCTTTAGATGACACTGCCACCCTGATATGGCTCTGCAATAGCCCTCAATCAGGAATACCTTGAGCAAAAATCTGATTTTTAAAGTGGTAAGTGTATGAGTGGAGGTAGGTAATATAGATGTAGGTACAGTGGCAAGGAGACAGATTTGATCTTTTATCCTGTTATCTTATGTGACTAGGAATATTTTTTAGAACAGAATTTTTTCCATTAGGTTTTGTATAGCACTTACATACTGAATGCAGCTCCATATCATATGTTCATAACATTCAGAACTTGTGTGCTACGAAATAAATAATTGGGCTGTCTGAACTAAAGCTATTCCTTTTAAAATGTTGCAATGTTTTCTGGAAAAGTTGAAATTCAAATGCATTCATAAATGTTGTACCTCTACCATCCTTTATGTGAGGGTGTGTCTTCCTGTAACAGAGTTATTTTTTATTTTCACGATCCCTTTATGGAGGTTTAAATTTTCTTGAGTTATTCAATAAAACCCACAGAATTGCTCATTACACAATTACTCAGAGAGAGTGTTCCATTATGTGACAGTCTCACAGCCACATAATATCCCTTTTAGCTATAACTTTCTGTTACTTTTTCTCAGTAAGTGTCTGAGAAGGCAAGGAAAGTTTAAAATATTCCAATAGACTCATGCTGACCTGGGTGCTGCCAAGGTGCTGCCGAAGGAAAGAGTCTGGAAATCTCTACATATTCATAGCCATTCAAAGGCTCATTTTTTAGGATAAATAATGTGGATGGGCCTCATTGTTCTAACCAGGATTCTGACCTCGCTTGCTTTCATATTTTCAGAGTATCTGATTTCTTTTCTGTCTTGGGCATTGACTTTTTGATGGGTGATCTTTCCAGCAGTCTGATATGAAAAGGGTATTATGATGATGCCAAGCGTTTAAGGCAAACTTTCGCCTAACGACTGAGTAGATATTGAAGAACATTTATAGGTTGGGAGTCTCAGTTTTGGAATCTAGTCCTTTTGGGTCCTGTATTCTTTGATGGATCAAACTCTTTGGTATCTCTGTGTCTCAAATTCCAGTCTATAAAACAAAGAAATCTACATTTCTCCATCCCTGTGGGGCACTATGAGCAAAAATATGTTAAAATTTATGAAGCACTCCAATTCTATGGTAATGGAGGCTATATAACAAGGATGAGCAGATAGCCAAGAAAGCTTTTTGCATATTTCCATTTAGATTTTGGAATCTAATGAGATTGAGACAACTCCAGAAGTCTCACTGAGTCATTGGGAATTGGGCTGGTTGAAAATTTTGCAGATGTTTCTATGATTAGAGCTTCCTAGACTTAAGATGTATGAGAAGAAGACTTTCCTGTGTAACCCTGTGCATGGTGCTCCAGCAGTAGAAGGATTTCAGAGCCAGTCTTCTCATCCTGGATTCCAGCAAGATGCTCCAATATATCCACCTGCTGTGCCTGGTCAATAAGAGCTCCTAGATTTATTAAGTCTTGAACAGACCACAGGAAGGAAAAAAGTTTGAATATGTGACTACCTCTGAAAATATGTTATTTTAAGATACATCAAAGTTTTCTTCATGGAAGATTATGTTCTTTCTTTTCATGTTTGCAGGCTGAATTCTTTTCAGCCTAAGATCCTTTCACGAGCTTGTTGTGCCAATCTGGCTGAAATAATAGTTTAATGATAAACAGTCAAACATAACAAGAAAACACGAAAAGCTGCAGGTACATGTCCCCCAGCAGGGCTCTTTGAAGTCAGACTTAATTTTGAAGTTCTTTTTCCTTGCATCTTCTATCAAGCCTCCTAGCTAACAAGGAATATTTTCTATCTCAGAGCTGCTTGTAGCCTGGTTAAGGCCTGGCAGGTGGGTGATGAGAGGATCTGCTCTTCCATAGCACCCTGGAAAGACTGGAGAAGAGCTATGTTGGCATCTCAGCTCTTAAGAGGAACTCCAGAGCATTTTTGGAATAGTGTGGCTATTGAAGTTTTTCCTGTCTTTAATACAGCTTCTAAAAATAATAAGATATGAAAATTGGTTCTTCCCAATGTACTTAATAGATTCTTTTAATTTCATTTTAGGGGAGCTTTGGGCTTTTCTTGATGTTTCCAAAGCAAATCGCTTAACCACTGGTTACAATAAACAGACTTGGAACTATGTCTACCACCTCTCTCCCTGCAAACCTGTATCTTTTCAGCATGTTGCAGAAGCTACTGGACTTTGCTGATGTGCTGAACAGCAGAAGACTGGTTTGAATGGGTATGGAACAAGTAATTCTTGTGGAGAGGACAGAATTCTTTCAGGGACTCTGCAAGCACCAGCCAGCATGAGATGTGCTCCAGTCATCATGTAGCCCCACCAGTGCCACCATGAATGAAGCTCTGATTTCCATCTCTCCTTTCCTTAGGGATAGACTTAAGAGATAAATAGGGATAAATAGCTGCATCCACGAAACCCATTTGCTTTCTACTTCCTTTCTGCTACTCAGGTTTCCACTGGAATCCTAGTTAAATTACTTATTTGGTACTCAGCTCGGGAAGAAAGTGTGAACCACATGCATGGAAACTGAAGGTTGTTGTGAATTTCCCCAGCCTTCCCAATGCAAACCAGCGCTTGAACCCAGTTGTGAGACCTAATTTGGTTTCATAATTTTGGCAGAAAATAATGTGTTAAGAGAGTCAAGGTCATTTTTGTGATTAAAAAGCATTATGAGGTCTGAAGAGACAGTCGGGGATCTCTCCTGTTTTGTGTGGAGACTTTCAGCCATCTGCTTGTGAGAGTTTGTCCTCTGAAGCACTTCAACAGGGCACCTGCAAGATAAATGGAAATGGAGGAAAAAACACATCTTCTTCCCCTTCCCCTATGAAGATGCAGCTCCTTATAGCTGGCATACTGAAGGAGAAATGCCACTGCCAATGCCCTAGGAGCCTGTAAGCTCAGGGAACTCAGTAGTGATGGATAAGGAAAAAAGAAGATAAGAGGAAAAGTTAGAACTCATAGAGGGAAAAAAGACTTTGTCCTGACAATTTATATGCAAACCCGGAATTATTCCTTTTTTTGAAGGAAAAATACAAGGAATAAAGTTGAAATGTGTTTTTCTTTTATCAGAAATAAAATAGTACCAAATGCACTTATGAAGAATGACGTTTGTTTGTTTCTATTTCTTGGGAAAAAAAAAGAAAATAAAATATTTTCAGGAGGCTGTGATCAGAATAAAGCATTAAGGATAAGGGTTAAGCTGGACAATATTTTCAGTTTTTTCATTCCGTAGATAAGCCATATCTTCAGAGTTTTTCTGCCTGCAGAAAAAGTTCTCTGCTGTCTGTGCCTTGTGCTACCTTTGTCTGGCTACCTGCAAAGTGAGTGCTGGCACTGGATCACTTGGCTCTGTAGAGCAACTTTTCTTCTGCAGAAACAATTTTCTGCTGGGGTTACCTGACCAGCATGTTGACATCCAGGGGATAAACTAGATTTGAAGGCAGCTTCACTTTCTTGAATTACTTGTGTCTGAATGAAGCTACCTGAGCATGTGCCAGTAACTGATTCCTGGGAATTAGGCACTGCCCAGTCTCGGCACCTTATCCTTATTATTTGGGTAGTAACTTGTTTCCTAGGAACAATGTTCAGTTTTGACTTTGTATTAAGAATATTCTAGGTCTTGAAACTTTCTCTCTTTAACAGTGAAAGATACATTACAGTTAACCTTTACCATGAAGTTTTTTTTCCATTAACTTTTTACATGTAATTACTCATAGTTCTGTGTGAGAATACTTGCATGTGTAATAAAAGCCATTAGATTCCATTATTTAATTCAGTAAGTATTCATCAAAGAATTTAGATTTTTGTCTTTATATTATGAGAAGCAGACTTGAAAACAGTAGCCTTTGATATAATCAAGTTTTCAAATGTCTTTGATCAAACTTACCATATAAATCTAAAAGTCAGGCCTGTTGTTCCCTAGTTTGATGTTGAATGAATGTGCTAAATCTAAACATTTTCAGGAACAAAGTTTTGGTCAGAGGCATAAACAAATGATTCCTCATCTAAGAGCAGAAATGTTTGTCACTGGATAGAAGTTAGAGAACATTAAAATGTGGAATGAATGTGCTAAATCTAAACATTTTCAGGAACAAAGTTTTGGTCAGAGGCATAAACAAATGATTCCTCATCTAAGAGCAGAAATGTTTGTCACTGGATAAAAGTTAGAGAACATTAAAATGTGAAACCAAACTAGCAAACAAAAAACCCCACGAAAGTGTTTTCCTGTATATGTAATAAAAGTTCTGCAGATTCTCTGACTCATAATAATAAAAGTATTTGCTCCCACTGCATTGGACAGGGAGGATGAATTGGTCTTTCCCTATTTCCTACAAGCCAGGCTTGTGAATTCAGGTCAGCTTCCTATAGTTAATTGTGTCCTGAACAGGTGAGCAGGGGAGAGGGGTTTGGAGGTGCTCCCCGGACCACCTGGGCTCTCCCCGGAGATGATTGTCTCACAGGCAGCAGAGCAGATAATGAAAAACCTGGCAGGGAGGATTAGAAGTGAGAACAGTGCAGGTTTACCAGTGAGTCATGGTGTAATGCTGGTAGCTGCAGGGTGCTTGCGTGGTGTGTTTGTGACAGGATGAGTCAGAGAATGGAAGTATAAAGGTACAGGTTCTTGGGGCTGAATGTGGTGGTTAGTGCCTGTATCAGTACTTGAGATATGTCCTTGTGCTGGGTCTTCAGATAGAATTCAGCTGGAGAAGTTTTTATTCAGGAGACCTTGCCAGAGGTGGCTGAACACAACAGGCTCTACAAGGGAAGTGTGTATCGCTGACTTTAGCTTGACTCTGGACCTGTGTTGTT
>VYZS01058810.1:0-24265 GCA_013400695.1 Neodrepanis coruscans | reverse complement strand
TTAGATTCCATTATTTAATTCAGTAAGTATTCATCAAAGAATTTAGATTTTTGTCTTTATATTATGAGAAGCAGACTTGAAAACAGTAGCCTTTGATATAATCAAGTTTTCAAATGTCTTTGATCAAACTTACCATATAAATCTAAAAGTCAGGCCTGTTGTTCCCTAGTTTGATGTTGAATGAATGTGCTAAATCTAAACATTTTCAGGAACAAAGTTTTGGTCAGAGGCATAAACAAATGATTCCTCATCTAAGAGCAGAAATGTTTGTCACTGGATAGAAGTTAGAGAACATTAAAATGTGAAACCAAACTAGCAAACAAAAAACCCCACGAAAGTGTTTTCCTGTATATGTAATAAAAGTTCTGCAGATTCTCTGACTCATAATAATAAAAGTATTTGCTCCCACTGCATTGGACAGGGAGGATGAATTGGTCTTTCCCTATTTCCTACAAGCCAGGCTTGTGAATTCAGGTCAGCTTCCTATAGTTAATTGTNAAAAAACCCCACGAAAGTGTTTTCCTGTATATGTAATAAAAGTTCTGCAGATTCTCTGACTCATAATAATAAAAGTATTTGCTCCCACTGCATTGGACAGGGAGGATGAATTGGTCTTTCCCTATTTCCTACAAGCCAGGCTTGTGAATTCAGGTCAGCTTCCTATAGTTAATTGTGTCCTGAACAGGTGAGCAGGGGAGAGGGGTTTGGAGGTGCTCCCCGGACCACCTGGGCTCTCCCCGGAGATGATTGTCTCACAGGCAGCAGAGCAGATAATGAAAAACCTGGCAGGGAGGATTAGAAGTGAGAACAGTGCAGGTTTACCAGTGAGTCATGGTGTAATGCTGGTAGCTGCAGGGTGCTTGCGTGGTGTGTTTGTGACAGGATGAGTCAGAGAATGGAAGTATAAAGGTACAGGTTCTTGGGGCTGAATGTGGTGGTTAGTGCCTGTATCAGTACTTGAGATATGTCCTTGTGCTGGGTCTTCAGATAGAATTCAGCTGGAGAAGTTTTTATTCAGGAGACCTTGCCAGAGGTGGCTGAACACAACAGGCTCTACAAGGGAAGTGTGTATCGCTGACTTTAGCTTGACTCTGGACCTGTGTTGTTACCCTTTGGTGAGATGTTTCCACCTCAGATTTGCTTTGCAGCACAGAGCAACAATATCCCTGAAAGAAATGGAAAATTCAGAGCAACATGCCTCCTGCTTTATCTGCCTGCCAAAATAAAGCTATTGGGGACAGAATGGCACAGGCTTGGAGGACAGATGATACAGATGCAATAACAATACTGTCCCTGATCCTTCACCACTTCTTTTACAGCCTGTACACTGGTTGCTTAGGAAGTGCCAGGCTTTTTTGCCTGCATTTCTTCCTGCCATCTGCCTGTGATGATAAAGGGCTGAGGGATTGCCCCTCTACTTGTGCATCTGCTGCTTTTCTCTTTACAGCATCCCTCCCATCAGAGAAGCAAATAGTGATTTTCCTAACCAGCAAAAGAGATAGCAAGTCGAGATAAGTCAAGCAGAAATGGGTGGCAGGAATAATGCTAGAGCATCTGAGCATCACTCAGGGAGCAGTACTGTCCCTAGGCTTAGATATACCAGAGATCATTGTCCTCTGGCCAATGAGGATCACAAATGATGGTGCAAGATGGGATTGTGTTCAGGGTATTCTTTCTCCATGAAGCTCATGAGGTTGTTTTCAATGCACTGAGCCATTCTGCTTGTTTCTCTCTCACTTCAACAGAGTGCCTCCTGACCTCACATTGAGATGTTCCATCTCTAACCTCTTCCCCACTTTCTTCTTGACACCTTTTTTCAGTCCCTCTGCCCGTGGCCACAAAGATCAGAAATCATCCTTGGCACACCATTTCCCTTGGGTGAGCTGGGTCACAATCGCAAGGTAATTTTTAAGCGGTCCCAAAGAGTTTTCCAATGCAGCAATTTCCCTCCTGCCTCACACCCTGATTCTGCTGGAAAGGTAAGCTGGAGAGGCAGGGCACAAGGGAGCACAAGGGCTGCCTGGACTCTTGGATGAATGTCTTTGGCTGAAGCTGCTGCTGCTCTTCATACCTGTTGCTAAGGAAGGTTTCTATGGCAAAGGCCCACCAAGATACTAAGAATTAGAGAGAATTAGTGTTCAGTAACTGGACTGAGCAGCATGCTCAGCATGCCTATTCATCAGTTCTGCTATGTATTGAAAATGGGCAGATCTGGGCAAAGCTCTAGAAACAGGATTTCATGCAGCTGGATGGCCCTTGCAGGCCAGAGCTAACCCATAGTAAATGGACCCTTGTTTACAGCTTCTTGCTGGACTAGGGCTTTTGAGATAGAGGAGAGCTTCTTGAGAGGAGGTATGTGAAACCACTTCTCCTTCTTCCATTATTTCTCAGTGCTGTTGGTCTCCCACCTTTAACAAGCTCTGTGTTTGCCGGAAGGAAAAATGCATTAAGAAATTATATCTGCCCTGTTCTGTCACTGCTCTGCTTGCTTGTAGTCTGTCTGCAGCCTTCTTGATCTCCCTGAAACCTTGTGCTAAGCTGCTGGAAGTTCCTCTCCTTGTGTTGTACTGTTCTGATTTTTTTTTCCTTCTGCAAGGCTACAGATGGTGCTGCTAATTCACTTATGGCATTAACTTGGCCAGATGTTGTTCCACTCTTCACTCATGGAGGCAGGGTCAGAAGATGAAACTCTTGAGGTTAAATGAGTGACCTGGCAGTTCTGTTCAGCATTTCTATCTTGCTCTGTGGTGCATGGAAGGTGGTTGGCATTTATGCCACTGATTAGAAGAAAATGGTTAGAGAAAGAGGCTGTATTAAGGCCATCTGCTATTTTTGGTCTGTGTGATAAATGAAATATTGGCTTGGTCACTGTGCCTGCCCTGCAGCCCTCCACAGCTGGAGCATGGAGGGAGGCAGGAGAAAGCAAAGCCACAGTGCCTTTCCCACTGGTCACTGGTGCCTCCAAGTCCCACACACTCTCTGTGATATGAAACATCCCTGTGGTTCAGACCCTGGTCCTGCCCCACTATGCCAGAGTCCCTTCTCTCTGGTGCCAGATTGCATTTTGTGTTTGCAAGCCTTGAATCCCTCCAGTGACTCACCCCAGTGGTCTCACCACCATACTACAGAACCAGCTCAGACCTTACACTGCTGTGCTGGAAGAAGCCTCTTCTTTTCATCAGCCTTCAGCTCACTCTCTCCTGTGAGGTCTGTAGTGAGCAGATGGCCGAGGCTGTCTCTGCCTGGTGCTCAGGGAGCCTCTGTGCTCCCTGATCTCACCAGGGTGAGGTGCTGGATCAGCATAATCTGGACAAAAGGATGCACACTGTTCTGCTCTTAGTGAAATCTAGAGTTACATATGCCACAACTTTCACACTGGCTTTAGAAGTGTAGGAGTTGTTTTCATTTTGACTTGAAAGCTAAATACAATGGAAAGCTAAACAATTGAGTTTAGCTAAATTTTAACATATCCTGGTAGTGCCCAGAGGCTTTCTTTCACACAGCTCTGGCACTGCTGGAGAAATAACCACGGAGACATGAGCATGGTTTCAGGGACACAAAACAAGGGCTTCCTCTTTGCTATGAGGACAGAAACGAGCTGTCACACTCATCTCATATTGCCTCAAAGTAAGTTACCTCGCTACAAGATAAGTAAATCTTTGCTTAGAGGAAATAATTTTCTCACAGTTACAAAACACTTCCTTAACATGCACATCCTACTAATTTCTCATGCTCTTGGATGTTCACACTTGAAAAGGGCTTAAATCAAATCCTAGGTGAAAAGACTGTTGATGGGAAGCACTTTGCAGTGTGTTGGTTTTAAGAGGTGCAATGAACTATTATAATGCTGTCCTGCTCCTACAAACTCTTCCATAGCATGAGGACAGATACTGCATTCATGATCTCGGCTCTAATCATTCTGACAGCATCTTACCAAGACATACTAACCACAACTAAGAGTTATGATTTTTTAATAGGCATTATTCATAATTTAAAGATGTACCTTCAAGACATTACAGACTGCTGCCAGAGTTGTGATGTATGATCTACACATTAGATATTACACATTAGATACCATAGAAATGACTTAAATCTCCTCTCTTGGTTAAACAATACTCTAAATGTCATCACTGTTTACAGTATTAGCAGAGTACTCAGTAGTGATGATCTGTGCTCTGACAGCCTGTGAGTCTCTACCAGCAGCTGGGAGATTTACACTTTGCTGAAAACTGGCTCATTACCACCAGCAGCAAATTCCTCTCATAAATAGCCTTTTGTGCTCAAGCTGCAAATGGAGTTTGCATATACTGTAATAAAATCTATTTCCTAAACACTCTCCTAAGTGTTTTAACTCTCTGACTCATTCTCCTTCCCAGTGATGGGCGCACCCAGGCACAGGTGGCAGCCAGAGAATCTGGTGTGTGGTGCAGGCAGGTGAGCTGTAGAGTAGGATGGGTTCATGGCCACTGTTGTGCTTGTGGGTATAATGGGAACACAACAGGGAAAAGGACAGAGTGTTGCCACAGCAAAGCAGACCTATGGTCCCACTAGTCAAGTGGATCTTCAGCAAATAGGGCACTTCAGGCACCTTCCAGCTCACCTGGGCAGCCTTGCTCTCAGTTGTTATGACTAGCCTGTATTTCTAACAGTTTTTCTCCTAATCCTGACTTGTGTAAACTGGGAAACATGCCATGTTACATTGTCTCCACACATGCAGGACGGTTAACAATTGAAATTGTTATTCCTGGTACACACATAATTGTTCAGATTTTGCTCTGTCTTTACGCTGGATGGCCATCCACATTATTGAGTTTTTTGGTCTAATTATGAGTTAGTTGAAACAGCCATTCCTTCCATCAGCTCTGTGTTTGCTGCTTTTAATATCATTGATTGCTCATGTGCTCTGAGATGGGAAGGACAGGAGCTCCTGACCTGCCTTCTCTCTGCTCTTCCTGACCTGCTGTACTTCTGGCTTGTTCTTTTTCTGCTGTTGTTTGTCTCTCTCTTTCTTTTCTTTTCCTTTTTTCTTTTTTTTTTTTTTTTAATAAGTTCCTGAGCTGGAAACAAAAGCAGGCAGCAGAAAATGCAAAGAGGGAAGATCACAGCTGTTTCTAAAAGAGCTAAGGCCTATCTATCATCAACCACAAATTTGACAGTCTGTAACTGAGGTAAACACAATTCAGTCAAGAAGATTTTTCCTTGTGAGATCATGACTTCTGTTTAGGCCGGGCCTCTTCCAGTCCCCAAATACTGAAACACTCTCCATTCTTTTCTCCTGTCAGAGTTGGGGCATCTGCTGCCATTCCTTCTCCTGCTGGGGGCAAGAAGGTGGCAAAAAGCACTGTGGCAGTGAAGTTGGCTGGACACAACAGGAGCAGTCCATGAGACAGGCTGCAGAGCCAGGGATGCGTTGGGCAGCAGCAGTGTGCTAAGTCCTTTCTTCTGCCCTTGTTTCAAGCACTGCTAGACATCACTCTGCCTCTGCGCAGCCTAAAGCCGTGCTGACATTCCTCCAGCTCTGGTGCCAGGGAAAATGCTTGGTTCCTGTTAGGGTGATCAATGGTCCTGCTAATGGGTTTGTATGTGGAGGAGAAGGCACAGCTCCCAGGAATCATATGTAGCTGAGTACCACAGGAAGTCCCAAAAGCTCTCAGAGAACTCAGGGTGGGAAATCTTGGCTCAAACAATTCAGAAAGTAGCATGAGTAGCTCTTGGTAAATAGCTCTAAAAGTCTGAGAGAAGACAGAACTACCTCTGTCTTTCACTTAATGCCATGAAACAGTCATTGGCAATTGTACAGCTTGGTTGCATTACAAATAAAGCTTCTCTTTAGCTGGTCTGTTGTGCTGGTGAGAGCCATGACCCCAGGCCCACCTTCCCAAAACAAAGCAGTGCTGCAGTGTGTGTGATTGAAAATTTTTTCTTACCACAAAAGATCCTTTTTTCTGTGATAATGTGATTGTATAGCACCAGAACCTTATAGCAGGGATCATCAATTTACTGGCAAGTAGCTGCTGATATGGCCAGAATAGATGGAGCAATATTGGATGCTTACAGAGAAGGGCTGGCCTTTGGCTCTACTGTTTGTAGCTCAATCCTTTACATTCAACAAAGAGGGCATACATCAGTTATAGTTCAACTCATCTTACTAATCTTCTTTTAATGAATCTGTTTCAACAGAATTTCATTTCCACTTGCATAATCAGCCTGGGAAAGGCAGATAGTCCTGCAGAAAGATATCACACCAGCAGAAAAATTGTTCTTGAAATCAGGCCTGGGAGACATGAGACAAGCAAGCAAACCAAATGTACAGAGATAACAAAACAGGAAATTGAAGAACAGTTTATGCTGCTGTCTTTCCCAAGTTCCTCGAGTCCTTTTGTGTGTGCCTGCATGAATGACTAACGTTGCAGAGGCAGCTGCTGCTGCCAGCAGGAGCCAATATCTCTTCAGAACTGCTGCACTTACCAGTCTGCCTCTGCACATGCTGGAAAACATCGCGACATGCAAATGGCTGCTGGGAGTCTCTGGATGTGACCACACAGGCTGGGTGTTTTCAGCTCTGCTGTTTTCTAATGAGCCTCCTTTAGGTTGTACCTCCCTAGCTGCAGGTGGAGAGATTCCCAGGACCCAGGGACTATCTGTGTCATCGGATCTTATCCCACTTATAGCTTTAAGTGTCCTGTTATAGCTCTGTTGTTTTTACCACAGACTTGAGCAATTTTTCTGCTTTAAATGTAAGAAGATAATGAAATACTTTCTGGATCTGTGGAAAGGGTTTGGAACTTAATGCCCAGTTAAGGCAGATTTTAACACAAGATTTAAAAGCTTAGAAACAAGATTAGAAGCAGAAGGAAGCTGTAGACATTTGCCATAGGGAAGGACATATTTCACAAACATGGCCTCTAAAGACGAGTACAGTCTGGGAGATACTGATGGCAATGGTGGACTTCCCCTGAGCTCAGTACAGTCAGGTTTTTGCCATAAATTTCTTTGTGGGCATTTATTAGCAGAACACAGCTAGGTAAGTAATAAAGAACTCTGCTACAGTTTTGTAAGGGTGAAACTGGAATGTAATAAAGCTAAATATTTTTCCAATAACAGCAAATACTTTGACTTGTGAAGTTGCTTTAGATATTACAGAAACATTTGGTAACTAATTGGCCAGAGTACTTGTGGACACTTTTAGTATTTCCGCTCTAGAGACTGAAATGAAAAGGCCAAGGCTGATGCAGTTATAATCCCATTTCTGTATTTACTGTGTTCTATGACCTCAACCAAGAGCCAAACAGCCTATTTCTGCCTGTGTGTACATTGCACAGCATCATCTCTCACTCAATATGTAGTCTCTCAGACATTTCCTACTGTCAGCCTGGACTGCAAGCACTGTTTGGTCAAGCTGAACAGCAATGGATCTGTTTGCCTCCTGGACTGCTGTGGATCCTTTGCACAAGCCCACTGATTGATACATTCCATTTTCTAATTGCTAGCAAAGCCAGATGGGGTGATGTGGTCAGTGAAGGTTGCATGAGAAGCCCATCCTGAAATGGAGGAGCAGCACTTGGGGGTGCTGAGTCAAGAGCAAGAAGAGCTTGTATTCCTGGGAGACATGGGGGAGCATGGCTGTGAAAGATTGCATGGTGGTGCAGAAAGCTGCCCCTGTGGGTTTGGGTTCGTCTTGGGTGTTGCAAAGAAAAACCTCCGGATTTTTCTGGAAAGCTTCCAACTCTCTTTAAGGATAACAGCCTGTTTCCTGTTTGCTGGATTGTGTTTGCTACATTCCAGACTTGGCTTTCTAAAGGCCGGCAAGGAACATAGAGACCAATAACTGGACCAGTTGACAGAGCAGGAACAGATGGATAGGCTTCCCAGATCAGGGGCCCCATAGTAACACAGGCATTTGCCCCATGAAACTCCTGTGTTGCCTTCTTCAGTGAGATGGGATTCATCTGTGGGCTGAATGAAGTGGGAGGAGCTGATGAAGTGCCCGGGAAGGGGTGAACTCACCTCAGGGGGTCTTTGACAGGAGCAGAGAAGGGGAGGGATGCATTCCCTTTTGGTGGACCCAAAGGTGTGGCTGGTTGCATGAGCAGGAGTTGTGCAGGAGCACAGCCCTCTGCCCTCTGGCTCTGTGAGCACATAGGAGATGTTTTACTAGGAAGTCCCTTAGGAATTGCTTCATCTGACAGATACATGCACATACACACTCCTGCGAGTGCTGTAGTATCACGTTAAACTCAAGAACACTCTTTGCAGACGCAGTAACCTGACTCTGTGATTCATTTATCTCATGACTTGGTGTTAGCATCAGAGCTACAGCAATTTCAGGTTTAAGGAAGAATCACCCTATAAATAAAAGAATAATTAGCATTAAAGTAGCTAATTGCTACTAAAGTAGCTAATGGCTACTTTAATATATCCACAATTTAATATAGGCACACTTTAATATCCCACACTTTAATACACACACTTACAATTGCTTTTTGTGTTAGAGAGGATTATGTTGGGTCGCTAATGCCAGTGTTTGCCTTTCTCTTTTCTGTGCTTATTGCAATGGGCATAAAAACATTCTGCAGAGAGCTGGTCTCTGCAAATGACTTGCTAAATTGAACTGTGTTCCTGAAATTAACCTTAAAAGTCAGTTTAACTGCACTCCTAGCATGGCAAAGTGGAAAATAATATCAAATTTCAAATTACAGGTGAAGAAAGCAAAATGACTAGTTCTGAGGAACAGAACTAGGGATGCTATATGCTGCTATCAGTAACGGTGCTTGCCAGAGTTTTCTGGAATCACAGTATTTTCCTGGATGGGAAGATACTTTATTTTTGATGCAGAATACTTTGCATTGTTCTGTACTTCTGTCTTGATACATTTATATGATATTTAATTCTTCACTAATTCTCTTGCCTGAAGGAACACAGAAAGCCTGTTACAGATGCTGTCAGCCACAGAAATACTGGAAAGACGATCCTATTTTCAGCTTTCTAGGTTAAAAGAGAAGAATGATATTATCATTTTTTGAAATAAGGCACTATTTTTACTTAAAAATGACAGTCCCATTGGAGTAAAGCAGTCTGCAAATTCCTGAAAAAATAAAAACCCTCAGAAGCTAAATGAAAAGGGAATTTTCAGAAGAGAATATAGTTCATTTTATGTTCAGATGGTTCTTATCTTCAGCTTGTAATTCATTTTTATAGAAGAGCTTTAAAAACAACTTCAAGAGCTGTATAAAAATTTGTGTTGTGTGAAATAAAGCGTTTGGTGTTTGTTAATGTTTTTATTCATATGTATTGGAGAAAATGTAACATGGATAGACTCTAAGCATATCTGTCCTTAAGTGGCCCCAGCCACTACCTTCTGTGTTCCCCAGGCTTAGGTAATCATGTAGCTGATCAGTTTGATGAAGGAAGAAGCCTTTCCAGGCCTGCCCAAAGGCAGTGGCCCATGGCAGGGAAGGGCAGGGGGAGCTTTTCCCACAGCTGGGAGCAGCTCCTGTCTCCTGTGAGGGCTCCCCACCTGTGCTGTACCAAAGAGTGATGTTCCACAGCCCAGATCCCAGGCTTGTCCCAAGATAGCACAACTCCTGCAGGGTGCAGTGGGTATGGCACAGGGCCCACAGGAGACTGGAGAGTTGTGCCCTACCCGTTTACAGGAGGTGTTTCAGGCAGACATGAGCATGTTCCTAGGGTGTCCCTATGAAACAATGCTGCATTTGTGTATTCAAAGAGACTTCAGATATTTTCTCCTTTGGCCCTCCTCCTCCTTGTGTCAGGGAAGGTGATCCTGGCACAGCCATGTTCCCATGCCATGTCAGTCATGAACTGCCTGCTGCTCCCGGGGGTACAGGGAGGAGGTGAGCTGTCCTGGGCAGGAACTGGTGCTTGCCAGGACGCACATGTAATTGTCACACATGCAAACAGGACACAGATATGGGGGATAGTTTGGCTCTATGTAATGATTTGTCGAGATGGCCAAACCCTCTTTACTCAGTGAAGTTAACAGAACTTCAGGAAGTTACCCTTCACAATGTGTCTATTTATAAGGAAAAACAAACCCCAAGGTTTTCTTAGCTTTGCCAAGGCACAGAACTTTGAAAGATGAGCTGTTTTAATGCAGATGCCCAGTTTTAGGCAGCCAAGTTATTTCATAATTCCAAAGGTCGTATATTTTCAAGATAATAGCATCCCTGGCTAAAATTTCTTTTACCAGAAACCTGGATAAGTAGCAGAGGGATTGATTAGCCAAGGATGGTGCCGTACTTGTGAGAAAGTCAACTGAAGACACATCTGCTGCTGCCCAAGTCAGATCTGGTGGCAGAAAATGTCCCCCACACCTTATGCTTGCTCACTTTCCATCTCTTCTTTCCTGCCTGTAGCAAAAGCTGAACTAAAGCACCTGCTGCTTTGTAAATCCCAATAGTGTTTGTTGTAAGGGGAGTGTACCTCTACAATTCTTGTGCTCACCCATCAAGTAGTGTATTCCTTGTTCCTTGGGTTTTGAGACATGTAAAGTAAAAAGGGTAAGCTATAAATCCAGCTTTGTACTCACAGGATATGTAGGAGGAAAAAAAAGCATATCTTGTCAAGAAAATGACTGTTTAAATTATTTCCTTCTCCACACACAGAGAGCCACATCTACTGAAATGCACAGCTCAACAGGTAAGATATGCATCTAGCCTAGATTTACAGTACATCTATTTTCAGGTGCCACAAAACACATGTTCTTCAAGAAGACTATTAAAAAAGTAATTTCCTAAGGACATCAGCATTACACTATCAAGGAGATCGAGCACTGGATAATGAATTTCACAGGCAGAAAAGTGTGCACTATAAAAGGCGAGCTACAAGGCGAAGTCATTTCCTTAGGAAAAAGGCAAATGTCTCAATGGTCTTGGCACAGGATAACTAAATTCTACTTTGTCTTTGCAGTTTGATATTTAAAGTATGTATTTTTAAAAGGTCACATCCTTTTTATATTTATAAAACAGTCTATTGCTGCTGCTTTTGGCTGCTTCTTTGGAAAGGTGCTGTAGGGCAGGAGCTAATTGTAAAAAATACCCACAAGCCAAAGGTGAAGTCCCACCTTTTTTTTCCATTATGGATATTTTAGCTATAGGAGCTGGTCAGCAAGAACTCTATCAGCAATGAAATAGACTCAGAATTTATAATGAAGATGATTAAGCTGAGCTTACTGACTCATGCTCTGAGCTAAGTCAGGAGAATGGTAAATGGAAGAAAAGGGAATTGTACAACCCTATTTACAAATGAGTTAGCTAAGAAAGTAACCACTGAGGTGTGAGCTCAAAGATAGAAGGTTCCCAAAGCCTAAGGTTGTCTAGAGGAATGCTGATCTGACTGGGATCTCCAGTCCTGTTTTCCTCAGACAGCTCCAACAGTCTTCATCATGGCCAGGCTCCCAGTTACCATTTATCTTCTCTGTGGCACATGGTGGTAGCCAAGAGACAGGGATGGGAGGCCTCCCCAGACTCTTTTATCACCTGGCTTTAGAGAGCACTTCAGTAAGCATCCAGTACTAAGATAAAAATATAAATGTTGCCTTTAGCAGGGTTAACGAAACAAATCTAATCTGATTTTCTGTCTGCCTACTTGAGGATTGGATGAATGGGAAAAGGTGTTGAGCATAGTATTGATTTTACTGATTGCATTTCAGAACTTTCTTGAAAAGTTGTCAAAATACTATTACTCAGGGACTTGACTTGCCTGCCACAATTTCTCTTAGCATATTTTTATTTTCCAAATTCCTTAACATCACCTCTGTTCTCATCTCTGTGCCTGAGCAGAGCTTCATATTTCCAGAGTTGATACTACTTTGGAAGAAAGGTGGGGAGGGCTGAGGGGGATATATAAATAACATCTTAGTCTGGAGACAATGGATTTGGAGTCTGATGTGGCCATCTATGCATGAAGCAGTGATCAGTTCCACAGAGGGCATATTGCTCTAACCTGAAAGGAAATCATGGCCACAGCAACACTGAAGAAAACCAGACTTGCTCTGTGACTCCCCATGCAAAGTGTCTTATTTAACTACACAGTAGTTTAACTACAGTTTAACTACACAGTAAACCATATGTTTTCACTATACATTTGTCATTGTGTCTCTAGTATTTACGCTGGTGTCCCTTATTTTCCCCACACTAAGAAGGGGCAGATGGGGCTGTCAAGGTGGTGTTGGTCAAGCACTGTTCTGTCCATGGTAGAGAATGGATTTCTGATTCCTGCCTCTGCATCTTCTCTGGACCAGGAATGAGCTTCAGCTTAAATACACCTTGTTACATGGAATATCACAAAATTTACTGGCATAGAAACAAATAGCACCATATAGCACAGGGTTTTGTGAAGTTGTTCGATTCACTCGCACTGTGCCAGATATAAATAAGACTGATGTAAAAGGTGTTGCCGAAAGGGGAAGCCAGCAATAGCTTTGAACTCTTATGCAGCACCAGCAAAGCATAGTGTGCTGATTCTAAAAGGAACAAAGGAGAAACAGCACAAAATAAAACAAAACAGAGGCAGTATTTTCGTAATAAGTAAGAAAGTAACTCTTGTTTCTAGGAAAGCAAAGTCCAGGGCCATGGGTAAGACTAAAGGGCTTGTGATTTTGCACAGAAACATTTATGTTGTCTAAATTAAATGGTGGAATATGGTGGTAGTTTCAGGCTTATATACAGAATAAAATTTTCCGATTTACTTTTTTGTTTCAGTTTCTTTCAGTGTGCTAGTCACTAGCACGAAGTTTCTATGTTGTTGCATTTGTGTTTGTAAGGAAAAAAATCAATTGACAGTGTGTTAGATCTGAATAACTTTAACCTTGAAGAAAACAGTTTTCCTGTCAGATTACATTTACATTCCCAAACTGACTAGCAGCGATTTAGCACATCTTTTGTGGTTATGTCATATAAATAACATGCAAGGAATTTTGAGTTTATCCCCTTTAATGATTTATCTTTATTTTTATCTTTTTCAGTGTCCGTACATGCTGTTTGTGGCCTGGCTCTTACACACTTAATACGGGAGTGCAAGTGCTGGAAGTGTCTAAGTGGTTTGCTCTGCTGCTATGACATTTATTAGCAGGTGGCAAAACATGAAGCCATCATAGAAAATGTGTTCCTTGCAGAAACTATCTATTGCATCTAATCCAAGCAGTCTCACACCTTCTCTTAGGTCAAAAAGGAGACAGGAAAGTGGAGATGGGAAGTTTCTTTTTGCATTCAGGGTCAACAGATTTACTGTGTGAAATGAAACTTAAAATTAGAGCTAGGAAAAAAGATCCACTTAAAGGAAATTTGGGGTTGGAAAGGGTTTTAATGAACAATAAAGAGTGAACATATGTTGCACCTTGAGATCTCAAAAGACAGATACCATGTCCCTCCTTTCTGTGTGCTGGCATGAACTTAGGGCAGGAGGAAAACAAGCCAAAAAGGCTTTACCCAGGTGACCATGAGCCAAGTTCTGTCAGGAAATGATCCCACCATTTCCAGTAGATGAGATGCCCCAGTGGTGGTGACTGTAGTAAGCAGACAAGTAGGAAAACTGCCCTGACTGATGCTTGTGACCCACTTGAAAAATATGTGCATACATTTGCATAAATGCTTAATTCCCATTAAACATAGAAATGGAGTACCACAAAATGCACCCCACAGCTACGCCAGAAGAGATTTACTCTAACTTATGCATGAAGCCAAACAAATCCAGTGGACCCAGATTTGCTGACATAATTAGGGAGACACAAGGATGGTATAAAGCTCATTATTTCTCTTGGATCCTGTCTTGGCTCCTGCTAATCTGACACAGAGGTCCATCCCTTGAGAAGCTGGCTTCTCTGCCAGGATAAGACATGGGGCTCTATTTTTAGGCAGACGCCTGGAAGGTTTTGGGGAAGCATATCACAGAGAAACAAATGTAGCAGCTGCCGAGTTTCCAAACAACCACTTTTGAAGTTCTCCTTCCCCAGGTCTGTAGGACCTGCCTGGCTCATTGGCTGCAGGGTTTTTTCTTAGCAGAGAAAAGCAGAGCTCTCTGCATTGGACCACATCATTACATAGTAGATCTGCTGAATGGCTGAGGGGAACTTAAAATAATTGTGCTATAGTTATTCACCAGGGTACATTACATTTGGAATCAGAGGTCACTTTCCTTTCTTTACAAGGGAAAACATTGTGAGTGAACCTGTAATTTTGAGTACATTAATTCCAAGACATTTGCAGATACAAAGTGGTTTCCTGGAATAACAGCCTCTCTCAAGAGAAACGTCAAATGCATTTAATCAGCCACATTTAGAGCTCTGCTACAATCTGCAAATGAATTATTAATGATCTCAAATGTTTTTGAATGATCCAAAAGTCAGGAATAACGTGGCTCTTCAGCTAATCAGCTCTGATTCAGGGCTTCTCCTTTCCACTTTATGCACTAGAGGCTCTGCACCTGCCTGCTGCTGCTAACTGCAGTTCCTGTAGCTCAGATAAACCTCTCTGGAGGCGCTTGGGTAGCTGAAGAAATACAGTGCAGCTGGCATCCAGCTGTGTCTGCAGAGATGTGTGCATCACGTAGCCACTGATTGGTGGTGTGCATCTTGGGGGAAGACATGAGGTGCTCCAGGAAGTGCTACCACACAGCAGTCATCACCGCACATCACTTGTCCACAGAATTCCTCCACTCCCATGATGCCATGTTTGACCTGAACTAATGGAAGATTGGGCTGCATAAGGTATGTCTGGAGAGGCAGGTTTCAATCATGAGTCTTCTCATCAGTTAGCAACAGCAAGAATGGCAAAATAAAGCTCTGAGACAAAGCAGAACCCAGGTGTCTGTGCTCCAGCCTCGGCACTGCCTTTGGCATCATAAGAAAATCATAGATGGCTTATGTCACTGCTCTGGTAAAATGAGGTGTCTTGTAAAGTGCTTTGGGAAACACTAACAACTGTCACATTACATGCAACTCAAACCCCTTCCACTGCAATGTGGAAATACCCTTTTAGAAGAAAATAATTTCAACAATCTCATTTCTCCAGAAGAGGCAATTTGGTTACATTAATTTTTGAATCAACAAGTGTTCTCATTTAAGAGCTCCAGCTGACAAAATAATGGAGCTATCAAGAAGTAGATGTAAACAAAGCACTTGCAGTAGCATATGAATTAATGGAAAAACAGAAAGATATTAACTCTTATGGGTGCCAATCCAATGAATTCTAATGTCTGTACAAAGAACTACCTCAGGCCTTGAGGAAGATGCTCAGTAGGTTGTTATATTCAGACCAAATGCAGAATTCTGTTCAGTCTGTGTGTTGGGGAGGACCTTAAATATGAGGCTTAGTGCAAGTTTTAAGAGGAAGGTGTTAGTAAATTTTCTTTGCTGGATAAAAGCCACTGATAGAGAGCACAAACCAGCTGCATCTGGGATGCTGTCAAATCACAGCACAAAAAGCGAATTAAAAATCTGCTCCTTACTTTGCCTGAGTAAAAATTGCAGGGCAGTCACTTTATTTTGTATATAATTACAATAATAAGCTTGAGAGTGTATCTGTTATGGATTATGCATTCTTTGTGCATTACTAACAACATGACTGTTTGTCCCACTACACCCATAAGGAAAACATAAACCACAGACAAATGAAAGCAGAAGTGTCCATGGCTATTAAGAACAATTAAGCTCTACACAGCCTCTCTGCAGGGGGTGGCTCTGGAGTGGTTTAATGGAGCAAATCTCATGATAGGATGTACATTTGGATAATGCAGTCCTGCATATTCATAACTATTTGCTCTTCTTCAGGAGCTTTGGTTGCATAGCAAGAGGCAGCTACAGCTACCAAGAGGGTCCTACCTATTTAATATTTGCTCATTTCATTTAATTTTGATGTGGAGTTGGAAATGAGTTTGTTAGAAATAAAGGACTTCATAGGGAGACTAGTTGTCTACTTTCTGTGGTGTGAGGAGGAAAGGGTATTGTTGTCACTTTTTAGCTTGAAATCAGCTTGAAGCTTCCATGTAGTTCTGTTATACAATGTCTAACCCTGTTATTTCAAACACGGTATTTTTTTCTTGTTTATGAAGATGAACGCAAACAACAGAGTCTCTAATAGCTTGCACACACTGTGAGGCAGTTGGTCTTCTAAAAAGTGATGTCGTAACTCATTTCAAGATTTGGATTTTCCAAAGCTTATTTCCTCTTTGACACAGTGTCTGAGAGAATCTGTCCTTTTATGCACAGGTTTGTACTGCTGGCTCCTTAGATCCAAAATTACTCTGATGGTCATAATCTTCAAGTAAAGAATTCCTTCTTAATATCCAATCTAAACTTAACTTTGTTGGCATTAGGGGAACTCTGGTGCCACAAGTATCAGCTCAAGGGAAAAGAGAAGCATCACACTACAGTGCACAGACCCAGAGCAAGAATGACTGGCTTGGGGCAGAGGCCATTCAAGTGCAATTTTAGGACAAAACAGAAGCCAAGGTTGGCATTTTTAAGCATTTTTGCCTTCATTTCCTCGGTACTGTGGTGCTGCTGGGTGGTGATTGGACTGTCTCCCACTGACATAGCCCTGTCCTGCTCAGCCCTGCAAAGTAGGAGTGAGGGTATTTGGAAAAACTCCACTATTAAGCAACATCATATGTCACCAATGAAAGAAAGGAGGGCAATAAAAGGAAAAAACCTGCAATTTTAATTTTTACTGTGGAAAAAAATGGATAAACATGTATGTATTTCAGCCCTGAGGACAAAACCAGCAGCATGCCTGTATGTTGGTAGCAGGAGTGGTGCAAGGTGTTAGCTTTGATGAGTGACTTCACTAACTGCTCAGAGGGAACTGGCAGCAGAGGGAACATGTACACACGCATGCTTTAAGGCTACTAGTACAAAAAGGAACCGTAAGAGAATACATCCAGTGTCTCCTTGACACACTGCTCATGCTTTGAGCTGTCTGAGGTAGAAGAAATGTGACATTTCAGGCTCTGTACAAGAGTCAGGGAGACAATTGTATTCAATGAGTTTTGCCCAAGTCCTGAGAAATATATTTTTTAGTTTTTTAGTCTGTCTGATGTCAGAACAGTGTTTCGTAAGTATGTTGAACAGCGTGTTTGACACCACCATATGCCTCCAGTGAAGCTGTGAGTCCTGAGACTCTGCACTGCCTCCAGCTGCTGTGCAGTGCCAGCCCCATGCTGCAGCACACAGGTTGCAACTATATCCAGGGGACCAGATCCCTGTGCCTAGGAGCCTGAAGGAGCAGGTGTCCTTCTGTGTCATCATCACAGAGCCCTTGGTTTCTCACCAAGCTGAGCCACAGAATGGCAGACTGCTCCCAAGGGCCCATTGTCCCTGGACAGTGGAGCCTGTGCAGTCAGCTTTTCCAATAAAACTCATCTTTGGGCAGAGATGTTCTGCAGAGATTAACAAACCATTCCTCATGTGGTGTGTGAGATGAAGTAGTGGGAAGATGCTCCCACTACACTCAGGAAAATCAGACACATGCACAGCCAACTCTGTGACCTGCAGAACCTCTTCCAGCATTTAACTATAGCCCTGGAAAAAACCAAACTGTTTATCAAGCTGGCTGTGGAGTTCATCTGTGGTGTGCTGTCTGGGTTGTGTGTCAACGTGGAGGGTAAGTAAAGCCTCCTGTTGAAATATGAACTTGGAAGGCAAATGTGAAATTGTGAAACTTGTTCACCAAAAACAGAAAATATCTATTTAAGTCTCAGTACTCTTGTTTTTATCATTCGTCCTCAGTTTTACATGTTCCATATTTAAGTATTGTTATTGGTTTGACTGAAAGAAATTTTTCTAGATTGTGGGTATTGTAGGAGCAGTGTTAAGAACAGGGAGGATAAAAGTATTAGGAATGAAGGTAATAAAAAGTAGTTGTTAAAAACACAACTTCTAAAAATTAATAAAATACAGTGATTCCAAGTTCCCAGTGTCACAATCAAGAGCATCTCCAAAGACAGCAAGTTTGTCTTCCTTTAGAAAACAGACATGAAATTAACTCTGGTATTTTTTCAATTTAGTGTTTAATGTTATGACAGGAAACTGAAGGATTTTGTGTGACGCAGAGCAAGATCTCTAACCGAGCTCCTATTGGCTGCAATTGTTCAGGGTAATGGTGCCAGTGAAGATGAAGTTTTATTTCTGCAGCCTTTGTTCTTTGCTTGATTAGACGTTGCCTTGCCAATAATTATCCCCACCCCACTTAGCAGAGATGAGCTGCTAAAGAATACTACTGGGAAAACCACTTTTAAACTATAATCCTGGAAATGAGCTGTCCTAGTGAAAACCATGTCTGACTCACAGTTACACAAGCACATTTCCTTCTATTAAAGTGCCAGAACCTTTCCAGACCATTAACTGCAGGTCACAGCAGGAGCTTGAGAGATATTTCAAGTATCTAGAGTAATGTACTGAATAATAAAGTTTATCTGTATACTTATGTACACATGAATAGTCATTTCATGCAATGGGAAATAATATTTTTATTAGATAAACCCATGATGTTCCCTACAGGTTCTTCACCACGACCACCATGAGATATAGTGAGGAACGTGTCTGCAGAGCTTCCCAGCTACTCCACCAGAGCTCCCCAGAGCTGCTGTGTAGTTTTATCATAGATACTGTCTTAGCTGGACAGATCATTTAGCTTTTCGCAGTCAAGAGATACTTTATTAACTATGTGGGGTACAATTTTCAGTTGCAGGTAATGCAGTTACCACCCTGGTTGATTTTAGCAAGCTCTTCAGGTACTCACTACCCTTAAAGACAATGCCAACTGGTGTTCTTACAGCCCAGAAAACCAGAAGTTTATGCTACCAACTTTTCTATGGGAAAAATAATATATTTCAGAAGGCTCATCTGTGGAAGTAAAAGTATGTTTCCAATTAGTATGATTTGATCAACTGTCACAAAGAAACACAGTCGATTGTCCAGAAATAATTTATTCATCAACAATAAAACACTGAATAGAAAAAGCCTTGTAAATAAAACTATATATATATATAATGCTTTATTTTTTATTTGATACTCCACAAAAAACACTACAGACAGTAACAAAATAATCCAATTAATCTTAAAAATTTCAAATTATAATTGTCACTCTTCATTTATCATGTTTTATTAACAATGTAAAGGTAATTTGTTTACATATTATAGTTTTACTTGATATCATTGAATTTTTTCTTAAAACACTTGAAGCAATTTGTCATTTGACCGGTAATTTATAACACATAAGTATATCAATAAAGAATATAACAGCTCTGAGAAGGATATGCAGACTGTTCAATGGTAAATAGTCTACCATAGGTTGTTTAGTGGGAGAGCAGGAATAAATCACAACTGAATTGGGATAGAAGTCAACACATTGAAGAGAAAGAGTGTTTGGGTAACAATTACATGTTTTCCATTGCTCGCTTAGTAATGTGATCTCTTTCAAGCTCTGATTTCTCCTGTTTTAGGTACTCCAGCACTTTTGCTAGCATATCCTCATCCAGATACTGCCTGTTTTGTGTGTCATCGGCTTCCCCAGCCACAGAAAGCCTTTTGCTGAGTGAAGCCAACTTCGCGGCCTCCTGTGGTCCCAGCTGATTTAGGTGTTCTCTGATGGCCTGCTCCAGATGCTCATCTTCCTGCAGGTTGCTTTCAGAAGCTGGAGCTGGGGCTCGTTTCATCTGGTTTGTATTGATTACGTCGGGATATTTTGCCAACACTTTTGCCAAGTAATCAGCCAGTTCTTCATCCTTCTCATCCAGTTTCTCATACTCCATTTGTCGTCTTTCCAAATCGTTCATCCAGGCAGTTTTAGGAAACAGGTGCCCTTTCAGTCTTTTGGGAATGTAAGACAGTCTTGGCAAATCATTTTCTTGATTAAGACGATTTAGTAAGTAGGAGGGATTCTGGTTAGCTAAATTGTCATTTCCCAGAAGACTGACAATATCTTCAATATTGAGGTCTTCAGGTAGATTTTCTGGAATAAGAGGCTGCCTCATGTACCCATTTTTAGAGTTTACGTTATTTTTATATATATCACTCTGTCCTAGATTGCTTTCAGCTATCTCATCAAGGTCTTCCGGGAATTCTACTTCCTGCTCAGCTTCCAACCTTTCATTCTGAAGCTGCTTTTTTTCTCCAGCTTTCAACATATCTATTAAATCCTCAGGAGGAATTTGTAAATTCCTTGAGATTTCTATCAGCTGAGCTATAGACTGAGGATCAAGTTGTTTATCCAAAAACATTGATGCTCTCTTTTCCTCCAGTTCTCCTCCAGTCCTTAATTTCCTATGCCCAGCATTACCCATCAGCCTCTTCAGGTAATAATTCATTAGCTTTGAAACATCTTCTGACATTTGATCTTTATTGTCTCTTCTTATTTCATCCTCAAGGAAGCTGAGTTTGCCAGATCTT
Source organism: Neodrepanis coruscans (assembly GCA_013400695.1). Classification (NCBI taxonomy): domain Eukaryota; kingdom Metazoa; phylum Chordata; class Aves; order Passeriformes; family Philepittidae; genus Neodrepanis; species Neodrepanis coruscans. Next base: position 3,861 of record VYZS01058810.1, on the reverse strand, counting down.
TTCATTTCGTCATCAATCTCCTCTTCATGTTTATCAATTTCCTCCTTGCTATCTTTTATCTCTTCCTGGGTTTGGCTTTCCACTTTTTCCTCTATGGGATTCCAATCTTCTCCTCCAACCACATCTTCATAGGCAATGTTATTCACTTTATATATGTCATCTTCATCATCTGTATACAATTTCTGGTCCTCATCCAGCCTTTCTTTCTTGTGGTTACTGGGTCCTGCCATCTTCCCCAACTCCTGAAACACAGACTCCAGCGTAGCAAGGCTTTGTGGGGTGTATTGCTCTTCCACTATTTCATTGGTACGCTTGAAAGGACTGTCTCTTGAACTGTCTTCATAGTGCCCAAGTGGCATTTTGAGATACTTTTGCCACCTCTCAGGCCACTTGTAAGCCTCATAGTCATCAGTTACACCAGCTGGAAAGTTGTTATCTGAACTCAGACCATAAGGTTTATTCTCCTTTGGGCCTACTTTTGACTCTTTCTCAGCCTGACGCAAGGCTTCCAACATTACCTTAACCCATTGGGACTCATCTTCAGTCAAAGAATCCCTTACACTATCTGGTAGGTGAATCTGATCCTTGCTTTCTTTCTGTTGCAGGAGATATGGGACACTTTGATAAGGGTTGTAATCAGGGCTGCTTTCTCCCTTGTTAGTTTGCTTGCGAAGATCTTCTATGTATTCCAACGCTTTGATCATATCAGGATTTGGGAGCCTTTGTAAGTTTTTCATGACATAGTCTGGATCTTTCTGAAGCAGCTGATGCTGCTGGAAGGAAGCTGCATCAACCCAGCAGATTAGGACAAAGAAAAAGGTGAGAGCGCAGGCTGCTCCAGGCTGGAAGGTTTTAGTTTCTGCCATATTTAAAGTATTTGCTTTAAATAAAGAAGAAAGAGAAAAAAAGAAGCAGTTAACACATGGAGACAGACACAGGAAACCAAGCTATATTGGAAATTTCTCTGTGCTTCATGTACTTTATGAACATTAATTTTCCAATGGCAGCACAAAAGTACAAAACACCAGTACTATATAGCTCATGAAATGTCCATAAAGGAATCCAGATGTCATTTTGATTATGAAACTGAAGCTATTAAATGGTAAAATCAGTGTATACATATATTTAAATGCTGCTTAAAATATTAATATTAAAACTGCAGACAGAATTCTTTTGTGAGATTGCTCCACAAGGTGTCTAATTTTATGCCAGGATAATACTGCTGAATGGTGTTAGACTCCAATAAAATTAATGTGATGAAATGGAGAACATGGCATATAAAATTATTTGCAAGTTTATTTCTGTCATTACTGAGAGTGTTATTACTTCCTTTTTCTGCTATTTCATTAAAAAAAAACATTATTTGTATTACAGGTAAATTTTAGTCAATGACTCTATGAGTCATTTTTCTATGGACAATGATCCCCTATATGGGTGAAAAACTACAATTTATCCTAAAGGTACAACATAATTTTACTGAATCCTTTAAAATCCATCTTGGAAATGAGCTCAAGTAGATAGGTTCTGAGTGGTGATTTCATTCATTCACTCCTTCATTCACCTCAGCAGAAATTGAATCAGGTCCCAGGACAGGCAGAAAAATGACCACTGACAAATTCAGTTAGAATAGATCGCAGAAACCCATGTCTGCCCAGCTTATGCCAGTCAACAAAAAACTCTGGAGCAGAATTGGAATAAATATGCCTCCAACTGAATTAAGACAATTACAGCACCGCTGTGTATGAGGACACAGCCTTGCAGAGAGCTGGGCACCCTCCACACAGCACAGAGAAAAATTGCCATCAGTCATTTCTTGGGAGATGCTCAGGCACTGATATGCTTGGGTCATGAGACAGATTGGGCTTTTTTTCTGATCCAGTTACATTGGCAAATAAAGTAAAGTAATGAGAAAGGAATGATAAAGATAGAAACTGCTTTGATTAATTGACCTATTTTGGTTCCTTTGTGTTTTGGCTTGGTAAAAGCATCCTGTTGAGATATTGGTGGTTCATTACAGATTGAATGAGCTATGTATTCCACTATTTACCCACTGCTGGAAACAGAAAGTAAATATGAATATGATCATTTCACGTTGCTTGTAGATTTTTCTGCTTAGTTTTTGTTCTTAACATAATGTGACTCAACTAAATAATTAAGGCACTATCAGTTCAGAGGTTTTTTTCCCCTAATATGCTTGGGCAAGCTAACAGGCATAATAGTAACCAATTGCCCCAAATATTTCTGACTTCAAGACTGGATACATTTGAGCATTGATTTCTCAGAGGATTGACTCAACAGTTGACTAGAAGGTTTCACTCTCCACATCTGAATTTCCCTTCAACAAAGTCAATACATCACTTCATTTTCTGTCACAGAAAAGGCACTAGCCCTGTGCATACATGTATATATCCATGGCAAAAAAAAAAAAAAAAAAAAAAAAAAGAAAATTTTTACTTTTTTTTAGANAAAAAAAAAAAAAAAAGGCAATTTGCTACTTTCTGTAGCAAATAAATGAACTTTTTTGCAGCCAAGAGTTGGGTTATTAACAGAGTTAGTTTGATAAGCACATAAGAAACTGTCCTTTCTGAAGGGGTGGTGGAAGGGAGATTCATTCCATAATCATTTACCAGGCACCTCCCACTCACAAAGACCAGGAACTCACCCTTCTCCACTGCACACAATTTGGATTGTTGTAGCCTTTGCAAGAGCTGTCAGCATCCCGTTAAAACCAAAATGATTGCAGCCAGGCAAAGTTTAGTTTAGTGTTCCACAAGGACATTGCTCAGCTGGATATTTCCTTTGCAGGAATAACAGGTCATTGACTCCTCTCTACATATTTTGTATGCATTTGCCTCTAGGTCAATTTTCACTTCTAATTTTTTGGTAGATGATATTTTAAAGCCTTGTTCAATGAATTTGGGAATGATTTCTTTTAAAAGCTTTGAGTCCTAGTCATAAATCTGGTCACTAAATATAACCCTAAGGTAAGAGGACTCCTCCCCAGCCTTTCAGATTTTAATTCCTTTTATTTATTTTTTTTTAAGAGAGGACATTTTAGACTATCTTTAGGATACATAGTAAACATTCCCTTCTGTGCCTCTCAAAGGACAATATGCTAAAATGGCTCTTTTCTTTCCAGATGAATAATTGTGAAGCTAGTATGGATGGAGAGAATGATTTCTCCTCTATTAGCACCTAACAAAGAGGAAAATGAAGCAATTACGTTCACACTTAAAAACTTACAAAGGTATTGCAGACTGACAAAAGTTCCCTAGAAAACAGACACAAAAAATAATCTCCTTTGGGATGTTTCCATGGTAGCAGTAATTTTCTCTCTCGATCTTTTCAGCAATTGTCTCTGATGTGACTGTAATATTTCCAGTGAAAATTTGCTATGAAAACTCGTAGGTTTTCCTACAGATGTGTCCGTGCCCTGAGAGTCTGAGGCGAAATCTAATAGCAGTCTTCCATAAGGGAAATAAATATATTACACCCTCTCCGTTTTTTTTCTTTCTTGTTTTGTTTTTTCCCCCCCCCCCATAAAAAACACGACTGCAGTAAATTTGCCTTGTTTAAAAGCATCTCTAACCCTTTACCCTGTGTAAAGGACTGAAAAAATGAACAAAATAACAACGAGGTGAGCAAAAGGGTAAAAACCCAATCCCCAGCAGTTCTGAACGAATATAACGACTGTTTGCATAGGGATTCATCCGGGAAGTGAGTCGGGGGGTGTTTGCATCCGAGGGAACCTCTCTGCCCATACTCTGAGTGCCTGGAGTGCCATGTCGGCCACTCGGCTTGGCTGAATGCAATCGCGGACGGGATCGCGCGCTGCTTCCCATCTTCAGCTGGGAATATATA